>CAUYQG010005954.1:0-11261 GCA_963574415.1 Tarsius wallacei
AGGAAGGAAGGAAGGAAAGAAGGAGGGGAGGGAGGGAAGGAAGGGACAGAGGGAAGGGGGAAGAGAGAAAAGGGGGAAGGGGAGGGGAAGGGGGAAGGAAGAATATTATGATATAAAGAGCCAATATTTACCAAAAGGAACACTAAACCCCAGCCGTGGCTTTGCAGTCAACGTGCTTGGCTGGTCCTCATAGAGGCAAGAGCTGGCGGAACAAGGAGGGAGAGAGGAAGGGGCGGGGCCGAGGCCAAGGAAGGGCTAGAGACTCCGCTTCCTCCTGGGGTCTGAGTGTGCCTCGGATAAGGCGCGAGAAGGGCTCCTCCCAGGCCCGTGGCCCAAGGAAGGAAGGACACGGAGCCAGGAGTGGGGAGCCCGCACAGGGCAGAGGAGTCTGGATGCTTCCCATGGGGCCAAAATAGGCGCGTCTCGCCCGCCGACAAGCCCAGGCTTGACTCTGAGAGCAACGGGCAACAACTGCAGGCCACGGGCAGGACTGGGCGCTGCCCCGAGACTATTTCAGATTCAGAGGGCTCTGGTGGGGGGGTGGCTGGACTAGTGGGTATCCTCCACCGCCTCACAGGAGCCACCTCTGTCCCCCGGGCCGACGCCACGTGCTGGCTCCCCCACTGTGGACGTCCTTGAGCGCTGGGGTGGGGGCAGGGTCCTGGGCCAACTGAGGGGAGGGATGGGAAGGAGCCTTGTGGGGAGCTGGGGCAGGCAGGCACGGGGTAAGGACACCGCTCGGCCAGGGCTGCCTCCCACACTGAGGTCACCGCCGGGTGGGCGGGTCCAGATCATCATGCCCCTCCCCTGTGGGCACACAGGAGAAGACAGAACCATTTAGAAGGACTCAAAAAGGAAGCCGGAGATTGGGGCAAGGCTGGGGGCATGAGTGTGTACATGCATGTGTGCAAGTGGTGTGTACGTGTGGAGACAAGCATGTGTGCCGAGTGTCCTTCTCTGCACAGGTATGAGGTGTGTACACCCATGACCTTGAGGTCCAGTGCTTATAGCTCGTGTGTACACCATGAGGGGTGTGCAGCCATGCCTGCACAAGTTTATGGTGTGGTTGGGACATGCAAGCACATGCACCATGTCAGAGGGAAAACAGCATCGTGGAAGGGCCAAGAGCCTGGGCCGGAGCCTTGAGCAACTGGCCTCACCTCTCCACACCTCAGTTTCCTCATCTGTAAAATGGGGCTAATAGGAGTAGCTATCTCTCAGTGTTGGTAAGGGCTTACTAAATTCATATAAGTAAAGCACATCAATGGGACTCCTAGCACATGGGGTCCAGCATGCTAAAGGATACAGAGGTGTGTATGTATGTGTGCGTGTATGTACACTAATGTATACATATGAAAATAAATACCTGAGTGTAGGTGAGTGGTTACATGCAGGCATGTAGGGCTGTACACATGGAGAAGTGTGCACACACAGGGGCAGGAAGACATGGACCAGGTGTGCATGGATGTGTGAGAGCCAGGCATGACTGTTCATGTACAGATGTGTGCTGTGTGTACACACAATGTCTGGGAGAGGGAGCCTGCCAGAGCCTAGACGTGTCTGCTCATGAGCCAGCCAGGCGTGTGAATAACATGCATAAGTGTGTGGGCACATTCTGGAAGCATGCATGTGCACGGACACCTGGGGAAGGGCACCGAGGGGCGGGGGCCATGAGGTCAGTGGAAGGACCACTGGCATGAATACGGTGAGCACAGCCTGCTAGCCCTGGGACACGGCAGATGCAGAGGGACCCCGCAGAGCTACCAGGAGACTGTACAGGAAGGGTAAGAACCCCTCATGGCGTACACGCGTGGCGACAAGCACTGGACCTCAAGGTCTTGGGTGTCCACACCTCACACCTGTGCAGAGAAGGACACTCGGCACACATGCTTGTCTCCACATCTCACCCAAGTCTGGGCCCAGTCCCCAGCACAGGACCAAACTCAGGAAGTTTAACGGGAAGGACAGAAAGGCTAAGTGTGACTCAGGGAGGGACACAGACACTCCGCATGACACAGACCACTCTCGGGACACGATCTTGGGGTCTCCATGTGCGCTATTTGATCTAACCTCTCGAAACCCTGGAAAGAGTGTCACCCCCATGTTTTCAGACAAGGAAACCGAGTCCCAAGAGGTTGGAATTCTGCCCAGAGATGCGCAGCAGGTGAGCAGCGGGCTCCGACCCAGTGGCGTGTAGCTCTGTGAACTGTGCTCTCAACTACCACACTACTCAGAGAATGAATGAGTGAAATGAATGGATGAATAGCCCCACAAAAAACAAGAAAAAGGAAACTGAAACTTGGTGCCCCAAAGAAGAATAGTCCCTGGAGTTGGCAGGCGCTGTCCTGGAGGAACCTCTGGGGACAGCACCCCTCCCACATGAGCAAGAACTGGAGCAGCAGTTGTGGTGGTCTGCGGAGCCCTGGAACCCCATGCTCACAGGCAGAAGGAGCCTTTTTCGTAGCCACTGAGGCTACAGTAGCAGGGAAGGTGGGAAGGCGCCCATGTGGCCGAGGCTTCCAGAGCACAAGTCTTGTGGCTTCTGGACAGGGTCAGGGCCCTTGAGCCTTCATGTCGATTCAGGAAGCCAGTCTCTGGCATTCTATGTAGGTGCTGAGGGATTCTGGATGAACAAGCCCTCAGCTGCTGAGGCCCAGACACCCTCAGAGAGCCAGCCCAAGAGGCCGGACATCACGGCAGGGTGAGTGATTGCAGTGACTTCTCCAGGTGGCTGTGTTGTAAGGCTTCACAGGGCTCACACCAATGAGACAATGAGAGAAAGTCTCCCTGCATCCAGAGAACCTTCCAGAAGTAGCCAGCTGGGTTCAGGAGGCTCTTTAGAAACAGTTCCTTGAGACCACAACTTGCATAGCAGCCCTGAGTGTCCTTGGAAAAGTGGCCCAGCCTCACTGAGCCCCGAGTTCTTCCTCCAGAGCAGGACGAATCATCTACCAAGGGTTACTGGTGGAGAGGACCCAGTGCAAGGTTTGAAAACACATCTCACAGGGGAGGTACCCGGTCCTTCCACATGACGGCTGTTCTATAAATGGCCACCACCAGGGTCTGGATCTGCCAGGCAGACATGAGTCCCAGGCTGCTGGGTCCCCGGGCCATGCAAGGCTGCCAGGCGGGGTTGGGAGCGCGCATGAACATGGCATAGCAACACCCGCTCCAGCAGCCCCAGGAGGCCCAGGGTCTGCACTTCCCTCTACCCCAAGACTTCCCACAGCCCAGACGCCCCTTGCAGCACCCAGATGCGGGGTATCTCTGCCATCCACTTCCATGGCCTCTTCCAACTGCTGAGCCCACCAGCCAGCCGGGGTGAGAAGGACCCGGCTGCCAGGCCATGGGCAGGTATCCCAGCATGCCCTGGTGGCCTCTGCCTCGTGAACTTGCCCCCGACCCCTCACCCCCATTCAGCTGAACAGAATGTTCTTAGACCCGCTCGTGTTCACTGGGAAGAAGCCCAAGAGATGGGGCATCAATCAGGTTTCCAACTGTTCCCAGGGCTCTGGGCCCCAAACACACGCCAGGGTCCCCAGGGGGGCTGACCCTGCCTCACACAGGATACCAGACCAGCATGCCTTCATGAACTTGTTCCTCTTGCTGCTGTCTGAGGAGGGAGTTGTGATACCAAATCCCAGCATGTGCACAACAGCCCCCTGCCCTGCTCTGCCTCTTAACCCTCCTCTGTCACTGTCACATTAGCTCAGGGTTTCCCCTGCTTCCCTGTGTCCTGCCCATCTCCCGGGAACAGGAGGCCCCAGGAAGGCAGGTGGCTTGCCTGTTTTTGTTCACCGTTGTAGCCTCAGCACAACAGGCACAAGAAATATTGATTTCACATTTATTACAGTTAACTACACGCAATCATGAAGCATGACAACCACAGTACCTACTACGGACCAGGCTCTGTTTATACGTGTTGCATGTGCTAACACACCCACTACACACATCAACTCTTCGAGGTAGGTTCCATCAGCCCCCTTTTACAGATGAAAAAACTGAGGCACCTCTGAGCTTACTGCCCTAGATTTTACAGGCTCACCTGCTCCCTGCTTCCTTCATGCTCCCCCCTTCCTAGCTTCGTCACCTCTGGCTCAGTTCCTTACAAGTCACAGAGCTGGGGAAGCCGGGCAATTACCTGAACATTTTAGATGAGAAGGCTGAGGACTAACGGCTTCCTGTCTAACTGGGGGAATGGGGTGAAAAAAAACCAACAGCCAACCCCCAAGGAGTCGAGGGAGGTGACCAGGTGCTCCAGGAGGGCCCAGTGGCTGTGGCTGACCATGGGCAGGGGCTTCCAGGAGGTGACAGTGGCCCACAGCTTTAGAGTCTCAGCCATTCCTCCCACAAACAAAAAGGAAAAAGGGTCTCGGGGTACCTCAGATTAGGATATACCCACCCACCCTCGAGCTGCACCTGTGATCTCGACCAGCCCCGAGTTCCCCACATGGGACCGCACCCCACACCTGTCCCATCCTACCACAATGCCAGGATATCTGTGACTTTTCTCTTTGCAGGAAATGGAGTGGCCGCCCAGCCAGTGGGTTTGTGATCCTCACACACCGTGTCCACACACGCCCAGCCCATCTGAGGAGCCTCACCCCTTCGAGTTGGCCTAGCTCCCACTTGCCACAGTGGTCAACCTTCCAGGCCCTACCCCCAGGGGTTCTTCCACTTCCCCCAGGCCAGGAAGTCCCTCTGAGACCCTTTGTTATTTATAAGAATGATGAGGATAATGACTGCTGACACTGAGTGAGCACTCACCATTTGCCAGGCACTTCAGCTATTCAATCACATTTTCTATAGGAAGCATGATTAGGCCCATTTTATAGAAGAGAAAACTGAGGTTTAGAGAGGTCACCTAACTTGCCCAAAGTCTTACAGTGCCTGGCTAGACAGTTCAGTCATCAGAGCTGGGTGTTAGTCCCATTTCTGACACTAGCCCTATGGTCTATCCAGCTAGTTACGTAGCTGCTCTGTGTCTCAACGACCTACCTCATCTGTGAAGTAGGAGAAGGGTGCCCCACTTCACAGGCTCCTTGGCGGGCTACATAAGAAAGCACCTAGCATCTAGAGGTGTTCCACAGATGACAGTTAGTACTATTTATTCTTATTAACAGTATTTGTGGTACAAATTGGTTTGGTATTGTTTGGGGACAAGGGTACCAGGTACCCAGGAGCACTTAGGCAGCGTTCAGTGTCAAAGGAGTCCAGGACTTGGAGTCCACCTAACCCGAGTTTGACTCTGGCTCCCACTTCTTGCTGTGTGGCCTTGGGCACCACCAGCAGCATCAGGAGGCAGGCCTTGGGGTCCCCCACACCCACAGGAAGCCCGCAGCCCCAGCACGAGGTGCCTCCCCAGGACGGGAGCTGGCCAGTGCCCTCTCTAACCCACTCTGATGCTGAGCTTCCTGTGGGGAGTGTGTCCTGCTGTTTCCTCCCAGCCGTGGTCAGGGCTGTGTGGCCTTCCCTGGAAAGTTCCTGAGAAGGCCCGCCTGGCTCCGGGCTGTGAAAAGGAGGCCCCCTCCCCCAGCACAGCCACGTGGCTGCTTTCCCACCCTCTGCGTCAATAAAGGCCAGTTCTGGGGACACCTTCCACTCGGCATCTGCTCTGTTCTCAGCACTGTCTGGAAGCACCCTGGGCCCACTAGGCTCTGCTCTGAGTCCCTCTGGCTCTGGCTGGCAACGGAGACAGGAAAGATAAAAGCCATGTCCACAATCAGGGCCTGTCACAGACCCAGGGAGAGGCGACTCCAACAGCCAGATGTCAGCCTAACCCTGTCCCTGCTTTCCCAGGTACTGCTCAGCAGGGGAGGACCCGCCTGGAGGGATGCTTTGGAAACATTCTTCACCCAGGCAAACGTGGTGGTTACCTTGAGCCAGGGACTCTGGCTCCGACCTCTCAGATCACATGCTGAATCACGTTCCCACATACTCACACAGATTTTTTTAATGAGGAGATAAAAAACAACTAATAAATAAGTCATCTTCCCCAAGACTTCCTGAAAAGCTCTGTGTGGAGGCTGGGTCTGAACGTGAAGCAGACTGCAGGTCCTGTGACAGCGGGACGGGACAGGCTCTGGAGTCACGGCAGCTGTGCGAGTCTGCAGGGGACTTCCTCTCATAGGGAGGCCCAGCTTCAGTCTCCTCACCTGTCACTCTACTGCTGTGGGGATTGCAAGTGGCATGTGGCCTTGCACACTCAGGCTCTCAGAGCCACTGCCATGTAATCATCTGTGCCGTTATACTCGCTCCCGAAGCTCAGTTTCCACGGGCATCAACTGGGAACGACCAGACCCGAATGGCCATACTGCTGTGAGGTTACATGAGGCAGGGCCTGGGGCTAGGCTCACGCCACACTGGCTGCCCTGCTGTCACTGTCATCGTTATTATAAAGAGGACAGCCCTGCGTACACAGGACAGGACCCACACTACCCGCCAGGCCACCACAAGTGTTTTACATACCTACTTCATTTCGTCCTCACAACAACCACGGGAGCAGGCAACACTGCCACCTGCATTCTAGGGACAGAGTGAGTGGTAACCCCAGGATCCCGCCTATGGACCCAGGCATTGTAATCCCCACCCACAGACCGCTGCAGTCAAGCACCCACCGTGTCCCGCCAATTGGCTTCTGATGCTGGTGGGGGGTCCTGTCGTGTGTGTGTGTGTGTGTGTGTGTGTGTGTGTGTGTGTGTGTGTGTGTGTGTGTGTGTGTGTGTGCCGCCGGGACCATGCTCATAGCTTTGGGTCCTCCATGAAGACGCACGTGGCTAGGAAGGGGCTGTGCCACCAGGTCTTTCAGCTCCAGCCCCGGCTCTTGCCCATTCAAGCGAACAGCACAGTCCCGCTCCTTCCCGGCCGGAGCCCGCACCACGGACACAGGAAATGACGACCTCCTGCCCACCAGGAATCCAGCCAGCGCCCTCCCGCCAGCCCTACCTCCCACCCCTTGCCCCCTCCCTCTCTGTCGTCTGTGTCTCCCTCACCCCTTCCCTCAATCCCCACCCCCCTCCCTCCTTCACCCGGGTCTCTGTCCTGCCCCTGCGCCACCTTCCCCTTCCCCTCCTGGTCCATATCCTGCCTCTCGCCCTCCTTATCCTGGCGGTCTGCTGTTGCCCTGCTCTATTTTCGCCAGGCTTTGTCTTTGTTTCTCCCTCCCATTTTCCTCCAGAGCCCTCGCTTCCCTCTCCCCTTTGTCTCCCCCTCCCAGGGCGCCTTTGTCCCCAGACCCTCTCTGGGCCCTCAATATATATGAAGCCTGGCCTGTAAATCCTCGCTTCTGGCCGCCACAATGCTGCCCAAGCCCTCCATGCTCTGCAGTCAGAGGAGGAAGGGGGGCCTGGGCGGACGGGAACACTTTGTCGTCACTGTTGCTAACAGCGGTGCTGACGGCTGAGTGACAAGGGGCACAGGGATAGAGGGACAGAGGACACAGCCATGGGCTGAAGGTGCTCGGGCATGTGTCTCAAAGCCAGTTGCTGACAATAACACTGAACACTGTACCATTTTCAACCCACGAAGTTAATTTAAGAAAAAAATGAAAACCCGTGACACCCAAAGCTTCCAGGGCTGTGTTAACATGAGGACATGCGCCGTGGATGGCGTTACAGATGGGCCCAGCTCCTTGGGAAATCAATATAGCCTCATGGATAGCGAAAGCCATCAAAATGCTCATACCTCTTTGGCCAACTAATCTTCCTCCCAGGAATTTTTCCAGTGATCATTCATCATCAAAAGAAAAGGGGGAAAGCTACAGGCATGCAGACATTCACTGTGGCACACTCTATGGAGGAAGAAAGCAAGAAAACGGCCTTAACATCCATCCTAACGGAGGTGGGTTCATAAAATACGGTGCAACTCAAAGAGCAATCACATAACCCCTGAAACCCCTCCATGACAGTAAAGACAGGAAAACACAGTCTCTGCTGATGATGGCACAGGAAAAAATGGAAAAGAACCGGCATGTTCGCTGTGACTGTAATGACATAAAAGAATGCGGAGAGTGGGGCCCAGACCAAAAGGACTAAGTAGAAAATCAATAAAGTAAGCTCAGATCCAGGCAGCTCCCAAGTCCAGGCAAAGAAGTGTGCCAGACTGTCCAGCCCTGTTTGCTTCCAGAGTTTGGGGTAGCAAGGGCAAGGGCT
This sequence comes from Tarsius wallacei, assembly GCA_963574415.1. Lineage (NCBI taxonomy): Eukaryota > Metazoa > Chordata > Mammalia > Primates > Tarsiidae > Tarsius > Tarsius wallacei. The sequence continues at coordinate 8,151 of CAUYQG010005954.1, forward strand.
GCCAAGTGAGGAACCCCCCAAAAATATCCCCGACCTATCGGCAGGTGTGTGCTTGGATAGGCCAGAGTGGCCACACTTAGCAAAGGCAGTGGAACTGTATGAACAGGGTTTTTCTTTTCCTTTAAACTCTCTTCCAAGTCCCTCCGATACTGTTTTTGCAATTAAATAAAGGAAAATTCAGAATTCTCATGTCCAGGGCTTTGGAGCTGGCAGAGGGCTTTCCCATATATAATCTGACTTGAGCCTCACAAAACCTCTGGAAGAAAAACAGGGCAAGGAGTTTTACTCACTCCATTTTTACCAAGAAGAAAATGAAGGCCGGGTGCAGTGGCTCATGCCTGTAATCCCAGCACTTTGGGAGGCAGAGGTGAGAGGATTGCTTGAGCCCGGGAGTTCAAGACCATCCTCCCTATAAAAAAATCAAAACTATTAGCCAGGCGTGGTTGTGTGCACCTGGAGTCCCAGCTACTTGGGAGGCTGAGGCAGGAGGATTGCCTGAGCCCAGGAAGTCAAGGCTGTGGTGAGCCATGGTTGTGCCACTGTACTCCAGCCTGGGCGAGAGGTTGAGACCCCGACTCCAAAAAGAAAAAGAAAATGAGGAATCAGACCGGGTATGACTTCTTCGGAGTTACATGGCCATGCAGTCGCAGAGATGGGACCCAAACCAGGTCCCCAGACAAAGCTCAGGCCCCTGGCTGGGCCCTTTTGGCCCTGTCCTCACTGGACTCTTGTGAGGCCAATACCAGGCACCAGTGCTTCCGCCCCCTGGATGTCTCTGCAGCCTTCTTCCCCATGACACATGACACCACTCCCAGGCCACATCAGCCAAAAGCCTTCACAAGGCTAACTCCTGCATAGGGAATGCCCAGACCCTATGCCAGTTTCCCCACACAGCTCAGAAGCAGGGGACCCAAAACGAAACCTCTCCCCCTGGTCTCTCACTGAAGCCCCTACAGCCAAATGAGAGCCGAGGCTGTGCAGTCAAGCAGTCATGAGTTCACATCTTGATCCTGCCACTGTGCGTGGCTGTGAGTGGAATCCCCAGCTCAATAACACAACCAGTCAGTAAAATGGGAATTATAACAGAGCTACCTCTCAGGGTTATCAGATAACAAGCACTGACATATGGTTCACTGGTCTAGCATTAGGCCCCTGCTCTGGGCTTCCTCTACCACTGTTCCCTGCGGTGCTGTATTCTTTGCACGCAGTAGGAGCTCAAAAAACACATGAGTTAACTAATAATGAGTGGTGATGGTTTTGCCAGAGAGGAACAGGCATCTTTGGCCTCACTCACCCAAGGGTAACACAGCTTTCACAGCCGCCAGGCCATGGGGTGTCCACAGGTCCCATGCCCTCTCTGCCTTCCCACCTCCTCTCCAGGGCCCAAGAGACATCCATCAAAAGGCTGGCACTGAGAAGACATCCAGAATTCTCCTGGATAGAAACCCACAAAAAAAACTGTCTCGCCACAGCAGGAATGGCAGATTTCAGTACATTGCAAGATTCTGGAACCTCTAAAAGAGAGCAAAGCCAAATTCCCAGCGCTGGGTGGATGAGAAACTGCCCGGGTCTCTCCTTCCCCGTGTGCCTCCTCCTGCCAGGACTGCCAAAGACTCCCCTGCCGCGGGCCCTTGTGGGGTGCTTCACACATGGCGGATCACCTGTCCCCCAGCCCGGGCTAGGTGTGGCAGCGCCATCTCACAGAGTCCCTTCCATCCCTCAGAGACCTCCAGGTACACTAGCACTTTTGGAAAGAGGGAGTTGCAAATGTCACCTCTGCAGCCAGTCTCTCAGCTGAGCTCAGGAACCCAGGTGAGCCCTTCACTTCAGGGGAGAAGGAAGCACTGAGGCACTGTGGGCCTGGAAGCCCCTTCTTGCTGGGGACCCTGAGCCTCTGCAGGCAAAGTTTCCCTGAGTGGAGATAAGCATCCCCTCCACTCTTTACCCACCAACTCCAGCTCCTTCCTGGCGTCCATGCAGATGACACCTCTCCCAGGAAGCCTTCGCCACCCCTCACATCAGCCTCCAAGAGCCCACAGGCACCTGCATGGGCACACTGAATGGTGCTCGCCTCCTGGCCCGCCTTTCCTCATGACACCAGCTGGGGTGTTAGCCCCGAACGGAGACCTCAGACTGGGCGAGGCTTACCTGTGGCTGCACCTCCCACTCCTGAGAGTGTGGCCAGGACAGAGCAGACGACCAGACTGAAAAACAAATGAATAAGAAAAGGATGGATGGAGCGAATGATTGAAAGCAAAAAGAACGGGAGCAGACGGAAGGAAAAAGAAAGAATGAACGAAAGAATGAAGCTCACCAGGAGGACCGAGAGGCCACCCCTCTCTCCCAGGGCCCACCCAGAGGCAGGAAGCGAAAGCAAGCCTCGGGGAGGCGGCACACTTCTGACTCCAGTCGCAACTCCATCGCCGTCTGGGCTGGTCATCCTCCACACCCCAGCTTCCACAGGCTGCAGGACGGCAGAGACGGGCCGGTGGGAGCGATCCTGACGTGGACTGCGGAGGTCCCAGCCCCTCCTGGGGCTCCCCTGAAACCCCAGGAGCCTCACTGGGGCTGGGGAAGGTGAGGGAGCTGAGGACCATCCAGGAGGGCCACAGAGGAGCAAACAGGAGCAAGGCTAGGGGAAGGAGCCGGCGTGTCCTGACAGAATAAATGAACAATGGCAGCAAAAATGGCTCACGGCGCACCCCCGCTGCGCACCAGGCCCTGTGCTAAGCACTTCACACACATCACTTCATTTATCCTCCTCACAGCCTGATGAGGTAGGTAGTGTTATCCCCATCTCAGAGAGTGGGAAACTGAGGCGCAGACTCTCAGTGAGTACCTCCAGAGCATACAGCTAGGAAGTGGAGGAAGAGGAACGGAAAACCCATGCAGGCTGGCTCTGGAATTTGAGCTCTTAACCCCTACGGTCACCTCTCTCCGCTTCAGTGTGCCACTGCAACAGTGTGTAGCCAGTAACAGCAACAACAGCCACAACAACACACTCATCTTTATACACCAAAGTCGTGTGGCCAATAGAGAAGAACAGTTTCATGCTCTCAGCTCAGTATGCAAAGAGCTTGAGGGCAACATAATAACAAACCTCTGGGCCGG
>CAUYQG010005957.1:0-26764 GCA_963574415.1 Tarsius wallacei
GGCGAGACCTCATCTCTACAATAAATCAAAAAATTAGCCGGGCGTGGTAGCGCGCGCCTGTAGTTCCAGCTACTTGGAAGGCTGAGGCGGAAGGATCGCTGGAGCCCAGCAGGTCGAGGCTGCGGTGGCCGGGAGCGGCCACCGCACTCCAGTCTGGGCGAGAGTGAGACTCCGACTCAAAAAAAAAATAAAATAAATAAATAAATAAATAAATAAATAAATAAATAAATAAATAAAATAAAATATAAATTTCAGTATAAAAAGTAAAATTGTATGTGGTTGCCTTAAGCTCCTTTATGTGGTCTTGTGAAAATTCACAAAATAAGCATCATTCAAACTTGGCCTTGACCTCCTCACCATCCTTTGGGCAGGCATTTTTCTCTCTCAAGGACAGATGGGGAAAATGTTTCTCTTTATTTGTTCTTTGGGGTATTTCTCAGAGCAAACCTAGCAGTAGCCAGATGTTTGCACACACAAATTCTTGCTGTATAGTAGCTAGAAAAACACGGATTTACATGCACTGTGTTCTAGCAAGTTGGCTCAGCAGTGCCTGAGAGTGGTCTCCTGGATTCTATAAGCAAGAATCAGAAACAGAGACCCTGATATTCCAAGTGGTCATCACGTTGCTTCATGACTCTGTAGGCTGTTACTCTTCAAGGAGAAAAAAAGTTTCTACAATTCATGACATGCTTTTATTTTCTACAGAATGATGAAATTGAGCCTGCAGCATTTACTTACGAAAAATTCTATGAACTGACACAAAAAATTTGTCCTCGGACAGATATAGAAGATCTTTTCAAAAAAATGTAAGTTCCATTTATGTCAAAGAGTCATATAAATATCATCATTGTCCTTTTAGATTTTTTTAAAGCATTTTTGTCCTACTTTAATATAATATGTTTGTAATATCTAGGAATATCTAGTCAGGGTTACATTTTCACCCCTTAGTTTATCTGTGTAAAAGTTCACTCTGAGTTTTTGAGAAACTTTTACATAAATTAATTGCAGCACCTGGAACTTTCCCCCTTGCATTGGCTTTACTAACTCCCTACAATTTTAACCTGCTCCTTTAGGTATTAACCCATGATGTGAACTAACTAGATTCAGTATGGAATGTTAATATGTTGTTGAAAAGTTCATTTATTCCAATTAGTTCAAATGGATGACTTACATGTTGTTTTAGAAATAATGTCTTTTGCTAATGTTGGAGAAGAACTGCAGACATTTTCTGTGACCTAGCGGGAGTGTTTTCCTTGCTTTGTTGTTGGTTGTTTTTGTTTTGTTTTTTTTTCTTCCCCCTTACAAACAGTCTCTGGTCATTTTAAGAGTTTACCACTATTTCAGGGTTAGAAAATAAGTTAGAATTATCATCAACAAATGTCAACATGTAAATCGTACCTACTGTAGCATCATATACAAAAACTTACTTTTTCTAATAAATTTCTTTTCAGCAATGGAGACAAAACTGATTATTTAACGGTAGACCAATTAGTGAGCTTTCTAAATGAAGTAAGCTTTTTCATACATTAACTCCATAAAGTCTGTGTGCAGTGGCTTGCCTCCTCCAGTGTCCTTATTGCATGCTCGCATCATATGCCCTTATTCGCTTTGCTTCTGACCTGCTGATCTTTCCATATGGCTTTACCAGGTGCAAAAATCAGTTGCTGCCCTGTGTGTTTATGTGCTTCCTCCATGTTGGCTTTGCACACCACTGTTTGTTGGTTTCTGGCTGTGATATGTAGCTCTGGTTCTGTGTGTATGTGTGAAATGTATAATATATTTATTTGATTAAATGTGTCTATGTTTTTGCAAGATTATACTTAAGGTATTTTTTTTCTATTGATCTCATTAAATTGAAAGAGAATGGACTGAATTTACCATACTGTAGTTGGTTTCTCCATTGCTAACTTTATCTCATACTTTTGCATGGACTGGAAAGCTTTATTTTTGTCTTTTAATCAACTGCATGTGAGAAAAATATGTAGGCTCAAATAGAGTGTTTTGACAATGAGCAAACACTTGAATTCCTGGGTGAAAATATAGTATTAGGTTGATAGGATTGCGGGTTAAATTTTTACTTTTTATTTTCATAACAAGCTCAGAGCTAATTTTAGAATAGGATTCACTTAGCAATGAAAACTGGTTGGCAGAAGTTTGCTTAAGCACAAGAAAAAAATATTTTAGATCAAGTAAAAGTTGCAACTTTTAATACAACTGAAATGAACTTTTTTCTTTACACATTCAAAAAAGTGTTTTCAGGGAAACCCATCAAGACCTGTTAATTCAAAAAGGAAAATTCACTTTTTTTCTAACATTATAATAAGAAGAGTTGAAGTGAGGGATGCACAATAATTTTATTTCCAAATAATTTAAGTTAATCATTATACCATATAAAGAGAAAATGCTAGAAAAGACAGCATTGTGCCAAACAAGAGGTATTTATTCTCTTAAGATGAAAGGCAGTCTATGATCTGCCACTTTGTAGAAACACATTACATCTTTTCTTTCCTTATGAGGGCTCAGTGGCTTCCAAATTATGAAAGTTGCGCTTTAGAAATTATGTTAACTAAAGTCTAAATGCACTGATGCAAGAAAGAGAAGGGGCTCCATATATCCGACAAATCCTTTTAGTACAATACAGTCTTTATTTTACTTGAAAACATTCCAAGTTTTCCCACTTCACTAGTCTGTAGTCATGTGAAGACTATATTCATAATCTTTACCCAGATATTATCCACATTCGTATGCCACAGTTGCTCAGAAGTTAAATTGCCTTGCTTTATTGCTTTAACCCCTTACCCCTCTTTTGCCTTTTGTTTTTTGTTTCTTGTTTTGTTCTATTTCCCTCAGCTTCTTAGTGTACTTTGGTTCATTGATCATCTTCAGCTTGGTGAAATGGGCAAGAATCCCACTTCCAACTAAAGAGGGAAGAGCGTTTAGTGGAAAGAAGAAAGTCTTCCACATCATCAATTTGTTGCTTCCTAAAACAAGGCCTCTTGTGAGCTTTGGGGTGAAGCCAGCACCAGTACTCAGTTATTAAACATGACAGAGTCCGTAAGGCTGCGTTTTACAGTTCAAATGAAGAAACAATTCTGAATGCTTGAGGATAGGTGCCGCATTCATAGGCTCTTATCTGATGCATTTTTAAGGGTTGTTTTATTGACCCACCAAATAATCATGCTTGTAATTCTTATAAGTCTAAGGCATAACATTTAATTTTTTAAAAATATGGTCACCCATAATTGCTTGTTCAGCCATCCAGATTCTTTCTTAAAATACTTATTACGTGATAAGCTTTAATCCATCACTATTACAGTGGACAAGAGTATTCTTTTTTTCAAAAAAAATGTTTTCCTCTATTTGGTGTCTCATTTACAGTAAAGAAGTACCTTAAATTTTTGGGAAGTACTGTTGGAATCAGTGTGATTCTAGGTTTCTCTAGGTTATAGAGACTATAAGATAGTTCAGGAAAGTGTACAGCCTTGATTGACTGACTTTTTTGAGTTGAGGACTCACTCTGTTGCCCAGGCTGGAGTGCAGCGGCACGACCACAGCTCACTGCAGCCTCCAACTCCTGGGCTCATGCAATCTTTTTGCCTCAGCCTCCTAGGGACCTGGGACCACAGGCATGTGCCAACATGTCTGGATACGTTTTTGATTTTTTTTTTTTTTTCTGTAGAGACAAGGTCTTGCTATGTTGTCCAGGCTGGTCTCAAACTCCTGGACTCAAGCAATCCTCTCACCTCAGCCTCCCAAAGTTCTGGGATATCAGGTGTGAGCCACCACACCCAGCCTTCAGCCATTATTTTTCATCAAAATGCTTCCCTTGTATTTCTTCCTTTTCTATCCAACTGAACTCAACTGGAAGGAATAGACAAAAATATGAATGTTTCCTTGAAGGGGTCAAACCCAGAGAACATTCTGCTAGTTCCTCACACCCTCCTCTTTTGAGTCCTACCTCGCCTCTCTAATCTCTCCAAAATCAAAAACACCCCTTAGGAAGAGCGACTTCAAAACTCATAACAAAAGGAGACAGAGTGCTCACTCAAGAAAGGAGCAGGCACTGGAATGTAAGGGTCAATCTGTGACTCTGTGACTCCAAAAGATTAGCCCTACACATTTTCAAAATGCATTAGCCACGTAGTTTCAACAACCTGGTATTCAACATTACACTGGAAGTCCTGGATCATGTAATAAGGCAAAAATAAACACCGAAAAGGACAAGACCCTAGTCCGACTTGCAGATGTCAATTTCTACCCTGATATTAAAAACAATAAACTGAAAAATATTTGAATTAATAAGAGTTCAGCAAAGTAACCAGAAAAACACTCAGCAACGCAAAAAACAACAGACACCTATATACCAGCATAACCAATTAGACTAGGTAATAGGAAAAAATAAACCCATTTATATTAGCAAAAGTCATGCTGGTTTTCACAGCTTTCTACCTTGTAAATCCCTTTCCTCTTTGTGTAAAATCTTGTTCAGTGTACTAACGTTTATCTTCAGGAGGCTGAAAGAAGAGGAGAGCCTATTGTCCCTGTTGCCATGTAGGGGTTGCTACCACCTCCTCCCTGTCCAGGCCATCAACACTGACTAGCTTTGCAGTGGTAGCCTTAGACCTGCCTGTGTGATCTGTGGACCAGCAGCATTAGCATCCCTTGGGATCTTGTTAGGAATGCAGGGCCAGCCTGAGCAGCATAGCTAGACACTTTCTGTACAAAAAATTAGCCAGGCATGACAGCGCATGCCTATAGCTACTCGGAAGATTAAGGCAGGAAGATCGCTTGAGCCCCAGGACATTGCGGCTGAGGTGAGCTACGATTGCATCACTACACTCCAGTCTGAGTGACAGAGTGAGAAGCTGCCTCAAAAAAAAAGAAAGAAAAGAAAAGAAAAGAAAAGAAATGCAGAATCTTAGGTCCCACCCAGATCTGCTGAGTGGAGTCTATATTTAATAAGTCCACCAGGTAATTTTTATGCACATTGAAGTTTGTAAAGTACTGTTCTAGTGGATGACTAGATTTCTCCTTGCAATGTTTAGTGTGATTGGGAAGAATATGAGAGCAGCCTATATATTCCGTTATTCTCCATGAAGAATTTAATCAGGCCTAAAATTTTGCCACATCTATATCTCTTGGTCCCATCCAATGGACTGAGGGAAACTTTCTTTGCTAACATTATAAAATAGCAAACCAGATCCTGGAGGGATCATTAGAGGCACTCAGTGTGAACTGCCACTTGGCTAGATACTACTACCAACGAACTCAGTTGCTAGTGTGTGGCAGCACTCATTAAGATCTCCGGGCTTCAGTCAGTTTCACCTCCCTTTCCATATTCTTAAAGAAAAGTTACATTGCTCTACCTTTATTCTCTATTTGACTTCTTACAAAGATGATAACAACTAAAGGATTGGGAGATTCATGGAGAGCAGGAAAAAGAGATAAAAATAAGGAAGAGAGGAAAAAGGTCTTAGGTGGCCACAGTAATCAAGAATTAGCTTTATTTTCCATCTTGCTTTAATCTTTCCCTTGCCTCACGCCTCTCATATGATCACATCAGGACTAAGGCTGACCTTTTTTTTTTGAGTCAGAGTATCACTCTGTCACCTAGGCTGGAATACAGTAGCGTAATCCTGGCTCATTACAGCCTCAATCCCCTGGGCGCAGAGTGGTCCTTCCCACTTCAGCCTCTTGAGTAGCTGGGACTGTGGGTGCATACCACCACACCTGGCTATTTTTTTGTTTGTTTTTTTGTAGAGACAAAGTCTCACTATGTTGCCTGGGCTGGTCTTGGACTTAAGAGATCCTCCCACCTCGGCCTCCCAAAGTGCTAAGATTACAAGCATGAGCCACTGCACCCAGCCAACCTAACAATTTTAGCTATTATTTTTGCAGTTGAAAGAATGTAAAAAAGTGCCTATAGTCCCTTTTATTTTATAAGATCTTTATGCAGAAATCTTTACACGATCTTTCATGCACAGGCAAAGAGAGAAAAGGAGGTATTTAGTCTTATGAGTAGCTTGCCCTTGCCAATTATCTCTTTTTCTTCTTTATCTCTTTTTTGAATATTATTTAATTATAATTATTATCTAATTATGTCAATATTCATTTCTCCCAATACTACTTGGCTTGAAGCCGGTTGATGCCTCTTCTTATATGAGTAAGGACATAATGATTGGATCCTGTCCATCCATATTTATTTGGACAGAGTTCTGTGACCTATTTTTGGAAGCTATTTAGAATCTCATTTTACAAAGCACTGGATACTATGGGGTGAATATCTTGGGTACACTGTTTTCCCCAAAAGCTGACTGAAAACGATGTCCCTCCCAGCTGTGAAACATCCACCACTGTGCTTGTGTCTGTGTGGCACTCTTCTGTGACCTCATTACTTTGAGATTAGCTGAAAATGATCTTTCTCTTCATTTTTTAAATCTAAACTTATAGTTTTGTGACTCTAATGCAAACTTTACCATTTGCTTCCTTGCCTTTGGATTATCCAGATTGCGTTGTGCTGCCTTTTTGAAATACGAAGATTATGTTATCTGGCGGAGCAGATGCAAAGACAAATAAACACAATTTCACATTGTCTGTGCTTAATGCTTATTTGCTGCAAATGTAATTTTTAGACCAGGGGATTATGAGACATCCATGTTAGGACTTTGTTTTCCTGGCTATGCTTCTAATAGGCAGCATGGTCTAATGAATGTCATGCCCTCTGACTACATTTGAGTGGGATTTAACTGGGAGGACATCTCAAACGTTTATCATTCTTCTATCCTTTTAGGACTTAGGTACTTTTTTTTTTTTTAAACAATACAAACATTTGTTAAAATGTATACCTTAAATTTTAAAGCAGTGATTCTTAAGCCTGAGTACTTCAGAATCACCTGAAAGGTCTATTAAAACATAGATTCATGAGTTTCACCTCAGAGATAAGATTCAGAAGATCTGGAGAAGGACCTGAGAATCTGCATTTCTAACAAGCTCCCAGGTGTTGGTGATGCTGATGCTGCCATCCACAGATTGTGTATCACCATGTCAGATGACACACATATATGTATATAGTAAACAAACAAAAAAGTCTGAATTCCCTCTCCCTCCTTCCCTGACTTTATCTCTTCTCATCCCTGTAGGTGAATCCCTTCTTTCTCTCACTTTCTAATTCATATGGATTTGCCCATCATTCCCTTGAGTTCAAAATACTTCCCAAGAAATGTATCTTTAAATCCAAAGATGTAATGTTAACAAGAAAGATAAATACAGTGGCCAACTGTAAACAAAGCAGTGCTGGGATCTAAAAAGGACCTTTTTCATCCTGTATCCATCTTCTTCCAAGATATTATTTATGGAGATGTGAGAAAGGATGTGCCCAGAAAGAAGGTTTTTTGTTGGTTTGTTTGTTTTTAAAATACTGCATTCTCACCAAGGGACGGAGGCCCTCATTCCTTGAATGGCAGCTCCATTGCATGACTGCATCAACTTCCTGAACAAAATGTAGCATGCCCTCACTGCCTGACACTCCATGGTCTACCTCATGATTTCTCTTTCTCTGCGTATCCCATAAATTTTGTTCTTGGTGGTCTCAAGTTCTGTTATAAAATAACAGTTTCTGCTATAGCATGTGCATGGATATGAGCTGTTGTGAGCCATAATTTCTTAGATTACAACAGAAGCATGCTTCATTGGGATAAATCGCCAAATTCTGATATGGATTCCGCTCTTAACTTGGTGGAAGAGAAGGGGAAGCCCGAAAAGGCCTGGCTACCTCCACATTAGAAAATCTCACCGAGTGCTCTGTTGGCCAAAAGCATTCATTCCATGTGTAGCTCACGTTTCAAATGACCATTCTAAAATGAATAATGAAGGAAAATCCATATGAACTCTTAATAGTTGCTTTTTAAATACCTTTCCAATGATGTTTTTCAAAGTCTGTGCATATGTTTGGGTAAAGAGTTGTTGACCTATTTATTGACCAGGTTTTGCTCACATCAGTTTATCTGGCATTATTCCATTGAAGTTTGCTTTATTTATTTGTTTATTTGTTTGTTTATTTATGTGAGGGATGACTAGGGACACAGTGCAATCCTCTAATCCACAGTGAACAATAAGGAAGTTTAGTGTCCCCTCTGACGCCAGATACAAAGACACACACACATACACACACAATTGTGTTGATAACTGGACTTATCACCATTGTGTGAAGTCAGGGTGACATCATTTCAGGAACTACATTGCTTCAGGTACCTCGTGTCATACCAGGAGCACCCTAAGTGCCTTAATCATGTACTGTCTTCCCGGAGAACTCTATATTGTTTATAGCTTGTACATATCCTTGTGCTGGTTAATTTTCATCATTACAATTGGTTCATTATGAAAAAATATTTACTCAAGAAAATGAAATTTGATGAGTGCCCAAGAAATCATTTATTGATGTAGAAAGGTATAATGAAAATGAGATGATGTTTGCCTATCTACCACTAGGGTTTCTTTGTTGTTGTTGCTGTTGTTGATTTTGAGGTCTAGGGGGGGCACTTAAATTCGTATATTATCTATTTATTTGACCTATTTTGGGGGGTTGGGTTTTTTGCTTTTTTAAAAAATATTCTGACCTCATTTTTTTATAGACATTTATGCCAAATGTCTTGCCTTTGGTATGGGAACTAGAGGACAATGCAATTAATATGCACACTATATTATGTATCCTTCAATTTTTGAAGGGGAATAAAAAATGGATTTTCTCTCTCTCTAGTTCAGTGAGAGTAACCAGTACAGTACTCCCAAATTTGAACTTTTTGAAGTACATTTTAGGAAGAAAGACAGGAAAACAGTGAAGTCCTATCTTTGTAGTTATAAACCTGATAGTCTAGATATATTTTGTTTTAGAAATCATAAACTTAGTAGCATGTAATACCTCAAGGGCAAGAAATGTCAGCCTAAATGGAGTTATTTTCTTATCATAGCATCAACGAGACCCTCGACTGAATGAAATTTTATTCCCATTTTATGATGCTAAAAGGGCAATGCAGATCATTGAGATGTATGAGCCTGATGAAGATTTGAAGAAAAAAGGTAATCACAATTTAAAAGAGAATTTTTAAAAAATTTAAAACAAGAAAGCACGGAACTTTTAAAACACTTGGATTTTTAGGTAAAGATATTTATAAATGCTTTGGTGTTCTCTACAGCCAAGGATGATGACTGATACTTTTTACTGCTCTTAAGTTCATATAAATTTTACTTTACATCAAAATTAGTTCATGCTGACTGAAGAATACTGTTAAATGTATTGTGTTATTAGACACATTATAGTTGTATTTTCTCCATGTACTTACTTATGTTAGATTTTAGTATTACATATTGCTTAAAATATAAAAATGCCAAATACAGCCTCTATTTGCAATCTTCAAAAATAAATTCTGTCACATAAAAATGTATATCTTTTTTTCTCCCTTGTGTTTTGCCAAGCCAAGTAAACTGAATGCATCATCTAATGCGCCCTCTCACCTCTCATTTGACCTCTAGTATGAAAGATAAATGCAATTGATATGAAATTAAGTAGTCAGGAATCACTGTAGCAAATTGCTGTTGTTTCTGGGCCTTTGCCCCTTTCAAAGAAACTTTGGAAACAATGGGTTGTTCACACAAATATTTGTCAAAGGAAAGACATGGGGAGGAATTTTAAGATCAGTCTCATAGCAGAGGGAAACATCTGCAGAGGATGGAAAGGATCATTGGGCGGGGGGGAGGGTCCCTGAGGTAGGGCTCTGGCCTTATGTCTCAGTGGAGAATGAAACGCAATGCCATTGAAGTTCTGTCTGCCCATGTGTTCATGAATCTCATGGCCTCAATTTCCTCCTTTTTAGAATAGAAATTATTTTTCAAAAATCTGTTGCCAGTGAGTGCGGCTGAAAGATGTATACATTCTCTGAACCCTCACAGAACATGTTTGTAGGTATGCCTGGCCCACTACACATCATGACTTCACCCCTGATTTTTTTCCAAGCCAACAGAGTTTTCCCTTGGGTTGCAGTTGTACATTTACATTTTCTGCTATGGCTGAAGACACCTATTTTGAGCAAGATTGCTTCACTACTTACCTCTTTATAAATATTCTGAATATCACAATTGATTCCACACTGCATATAATTAAGGCAAAGGGAAGAGTGACATGGTAGAGAATCTAGCACTTCATAGTTAGCAGAGGGTGATGTTCTTGTCACTACCCTGTCGCTGTGTGATCTTGAGCTAGGAACTAGCCTTCTAGCCTCAGTTTCCCTGCTTGTAAGATGGGAGGAGGTGCTCATGCAGTCATTCAGCTGGTATTTCTCTTCCCTATCTTCATTTCTTAGCGTTCGTAGAGGACTGACTGGGTGCCAAGCACTGTGCTAGATGCTAGGAATTCAAAACAGAATAAGAAATGTCTCTGCCTTGACGGCAGTTGTGTTCTGTTCAAGGAGAAAAGGCAAGTGACTCAACAATTCCTTGGCAATATGTTAAATGTCATGGTAGAGGTGTGTCCTTGGTTATTTGTAAATTCCTTCCAAGTCTTAAAAGTCTATGAAGTGAGCACTGACACGTCTAGAAAACGTAACTTTACCAGTTCACAAATGACTTAAAAATCTAAAGTCTGTCATTATCAAGTATGGACAAAAATGTGGTAAAAAGGCATCCTTATAAACTTCTGGCAGGACTGAATACTGGCACAACCATCATGGGAGTATTTTGGTAATAGCTCGTAAAGTAGCAAATATGCCTCACCTACAGCTCAGCATTTTCACTTCCAGATATGTACCCTAGAGAATCTCTTGTGTATTTCCCAAACTCTGGATGTCGGAGTGGCACAGAGCTCAGGTCCCAGACCTCTGCTCCATCTGTACTCTCTCCTTAGGTGAGCTCATCCAGGTCAATGGTTTTAAGTTTCTTCTGTATGTGTAAGTCATACTCTCCAGCCCTAACCTTCAAATTATACTACAGACCTGTAGTAGGGACTCTTCATTTGGACATTGAGTGGACATTTCCAATGTACACGTATGACATGTTTGGAGTCTCCCCACCCCTAATCTATTCCTTCTCTATGAAATGGTACCATTATTCACTCAGCTTTTCAAGTCAAAACGCTTACAATCATCTTGGACTTGTTTCATGCTTTCACATCACATCTGATCTATTAGCAAAACCTGTAAGATCCAGCCTCAAAATAAACCCTGAATAAATCACTTCTCACCATCTCCATGTTTACCAGGTGACTTAAGCCTACATCTTCCCTCCCTTGGCAATGCAAGTTGACTTCTAACTAGTCTTCTTTTCCTACTTAATGCCCTACAATTTGTGCTCCAAACAGCAGCCAGAGTAGACCTTTTAAAACCAAATCTGATCATGTTATCCCATTCTTCAAAGCCCTCCAAAGGCTTCCCAACACACTTAGAATCAAATCCAAAGTACTTGGTGAGGACTAACACCTAACTGATATAGTCTTTGGTGCCATCTTCAACTTCATTTCCAGCTACTTTTCTTCTTGGTCACTCACTCCATCTTGCTGTCATTGAATGAACCATGGCACGGACACTCCTTCATCAAGGTCTTTGCATTTAGCTGGTCCTTCTGCCTAGAGCGGGGTTTCCCAGGTTGTGCATGTGGCTTGCTCCTCCCGCATGTACGTGACATTCTCAGAAGGGGTTTTCACTGGCCATATATTGAACACAGCATCTTGTCATTCTTTCTCACTTTCTTTCCTGCTTTCTTTGTCCTTCTAGCATTTTCATGACATTATATTATACTTATATTCATTTGTTCATTTGTGTGTTTGTCTATCCCATAATATGTGAGTTTCCTGAAGACAGGGCTTGTCTATTTCTTCTATCACTGCATCCTGGTACCTAAAAAAGTACTTGTTTTCAGAATTAATGAATGTGCCCAAGGAAAGAGATACACAAATTTTGACTTTTAGTATTTTAAGTTATAATTACAAATGAGCTAAATAGTCATCAACAGAATAATGCATAATAAATTATGGTTGATTCACATATGGACTCTGAACCTTCAGTGAAAAATAAATGAACAAGAGCTGTATATATCAACTGGATAGAGTAAAAATTGCAAGTTGCATGCATTTGACAAAAAACTAATATCCAGAATCTATAAGGAACTCAAACAAATCAACAAGAAAAACTCAATAACCCCATTAAAAAGTAGGCAAAGGACATGAACAGACACTTCTCAAAAGAAGACATACAAGTGGCTAACAAACATGAAAAATGCTCATCACTAATCATCAGAGACATGAAAATTAAAACTGCAGTGAGATACCATCTCACGTCAATCAGAATGAATATTACTAAAAAGTCAAATAGATGTTGGGGAGGATGCAGAGAAAGGGGAACACTTATACACTGTTGACAGGAATATAGATTAGTTCAACCCCTATGGAAGACTATATGGAACTTTCTCAAAAAACTAAAAATAGAACTACCACTCAACCCAGCAGTTCCACTACTGAATATAAATTGTTCTGTCAAAAAGATGCCTGCATTCATATGTTTAACACAGTAGTATTCACAATAGCAAAGTCATAGAATGAACTTAAGTGTCCATCAACTGTTGAATGGATAAAGAAAATGTGGTATATATACATATTAGAATACTATGCAGTTATTAAAAAAGAGTGAAATTATGTCCTTTGCAATAACATATCCTAAATGAAGTGACTCAGAAACAAAATCAAATACTGCATGTTCTCACTTTTAAGTGGGAGCTAAACAATGGGTACACATGGACCCTTTTGTACCTGAAAGGGGGAAGGTTGGAAGTAGTGGGTAAGGGTTTAAAAATTGCATATTGGGTACAATGTTTACTGTTTGGGTGATGGTTTACTAGAAGCCCACACCTCACCATCACACAATATATTCATGTAACAAATCTGCACGTGTACCCCCTGAATTTAAAATAAAATTCAATAACAAAAATAATAAAAATAAATAAAATCCTCACAAAAAATAGCAGGTTGCAAATGCACACAGTGGGATAGCTTTTTAAATTCAAAAACCTTTAAAAAAAAACTACCTATGGTTGGATAAATGCATAGGTAGTGAAGTCGTAAGACCATTGTGGAAATATTGAACACCACAACTACAGTACAGTAGAAAGATAGAATGGAATGAATGGTATTGAGGTGGGGTACACAGAATGCTGCAACAGCATTAGTAATTGTGTGTTCCTTTTTAAAAATGTAAAATAAATAAGACACAATGTTAAGAACTACAAAGCTGTGTTGTTGACTTATGGATATTTATGATGCTATCATATGTACTTTTCTGTAAGTTTGAAATCAGTTCCTAACTTGCTTAAATAAAAAAGCAAAAAGCTGAGGTCATTGATGGTTGATAGATGGGAGAAAATGCATAAACGTTGGTCACCTCTCCTGCAGTTACCACTTGGGCCCTGTCCTATGTCAGAAAGGTATGATTGAAATCAAGGGTGGAAAAAAATAAAAAATGAAAATGAAAAAGAAATCAAGGGTGGCTTTGGGGGCTATGCTTCAGTGACCACTATTTTTCTCACCAGTCCCCTACTCTGGCTTTTAGATAAAATTGAATGATTTAAATTCAGAGGGCCCAGTATCACCAAGAAAAAGTCCTTCTCCAATTGTATGAGAACAATAATGTCTTACAATTAATACCTTTTCTGCTTCTTAAAAAACACCTCTCATATATATTCTCATTTGCCATTCATGATGACCCTGGAAGGCAGGCAGGACCAGGATTTCCTCCTACTTGACAGAATAGGAAACTGAGACCCAGGAGCAAAAGGAGTGAGTGGTGGACACAGAGCTCAATACAGGTTCCCATTGATGCCTGGTTGCTATAGTTACTGGTGCTATGTTTCTGAACTTGGGGGACTATGGACTTCTGCCATCATGGATAGGAAAGCAGAACGCCACCTATTTGTGGAATGAAATATGTTACTCATGATGCATAACTTTCATTTCATTCAAGTTCAGAAAGATGAAAGTTCTTGGGAATGAGACTGTGAATAAGTTTTTACTCTTACTGTTTCAACTGCCTCAGCTTCTACGAATAGCACACAAGATGCGCATCTTCAGAGCTATAGGTGCTACTAAGATGTTCTTTTTCCCCTAGGCCTCATATCAAGTGATGGGTTTTGCAGATATCTGATGTCAGATGAAAATGCCCCCGTCTTCCTAGATCGTTTAGAACTTTACCAAGAAATGGACCATCCTTTGGCTCACTACTTCATCAGTTCTTCCCATAACACCTATCTCACCGGCCGACAGTTTGGCGGGAAGTCTTCAGTAGAAATGTACAGACAGGTTCTCCTGGCTGGTTGTAGGTGAGAAACTCAAGTTGGCAATTTGGGTATTTTGGTATGTGTAGGATGCCCTTCAATTTAACTTGCTTTTCTCTGAAAAGTAGGAAATAGTAATCAGAGTGGAAAGGACATTTGTTCTTCCCTTTAATAGATTATGATGGTCATTTAACTTTGGGGAAGGAAAGATAATATGTCTTCCAGAAAGGTCTAGAGACATCCTGTGGGTCAAAAGTCCTTTTTATTTTTTACTGTAAATTTAAAATATGCTCCCAAAACTGCAAAAAAAGAAACATCTACATTTTAAGAAGGTATGTTATATTTTTTTATTAAGTTTTTAATTGACTTAGCTTGATTTAATGTAAAACTTCCAAAATTTAGTTATCTGAGAATAGGAATTATTGAAAATGATTTTCTTTTTTCAGAAACTGACAAATATTTGAGATTTAAGATATGGCAAAAATGATGAAAGTGAAAAATTTTTAAATGTAATTATATTATGATTTTTCTTTGTTACTAATTAAGCAATACTTTATTTTTAAGTCATTTTTTGTATATGGAATACTTTAAAAGAAATTAACTGTCACTACTTCCATTCATATACTTCCTCTGAATATTTGAGTATGAATCACTAAAAAAATAAGAATATTTTCTGATATGGCCAAAGTCACATTATCCTACCTATCAAAATTAAAAAATAATTTTTAATGTCATCTAAAACCTAGCCCATATTCAAATGTTCTCAGTTGTTCCTAAATTATTCTTTACTGTAGCTTTGTCACAAGCAGGATTTCATCCAGAACCATGTTGCTTATTATATATCTAAGTCTGTTTTAATCGCACTCAGACAGTCCCTTTTTGATGATACTAACCTGATGAGTATATATGCCATGAAACAATCATGTTACTTAATTCATTCGACTTTCTATTCTGTAAGAACACAACTTATTTTGATGACTTTTTTTGCATTTGTACATGCATTATTGTATTGTAAGGATTCAATATTGTCATTGCACTATGTCCCTAGGTGTGTTGAACTTGACTGCTGGGATGGAAAAGGTGAAGACCAAGAACCAATAATAACTCATGGAAAAGCAATGTGTACAGATATCCTTTTTAAGGTAAGCTTTAAAATTATAGAGCTACGGCCTTTTCCAGGCTATGTGAAAAAATGTAGGAAATAGGGAGATAAAGAAGATAAAACAAATTGTTCATTTTCTCAACCACTGTACCTTCATACTCTTTTCCTCCAGATTTGAGGAGAAAGTCAGGACAAATGTCTTCACTTAATTTCCCCTTCGTGCTACTTTCCCTGCTTTCAAATGGTGACTGTGTTACATAATGAGGTTTTGTTGGTAGAGTTTACCCAGTTTTACCCACCTTAAAAGCAGTCTTCATTTTCTTATCTTCTTCCTTGCTTACTTAGTTTGCATTATTCCTGAAGGACTTCAAGGCAGCATAAAAAGATAAATTGAATACATAAAATAAAATAGATTATAAATAGGGCCTAAAGAATAAGAGGTTGGAGTTTATGACTACTCGTCAAGAAATCCTGTGATTTTGCAAGGCATACCCCAATTGGACTTCCAAACTTTCTAGAACTCAGTGCAAGGAGAGAAACAACATGATACATAGAATATATAAAACACAAAGCAGTTGATCTGGACAAGCACTGTTATTCCCAGTATTGTCACCTGTGATAACTTTCCTCTTGAGGATGCTTGTAGAGAGAAATCTTCACAAATAGGCATCTCAGTAATTGCCTTCTGGTGATCTCAATGAATGACTTGAAGGCTGGTTTCTTAGCGTGTCCCTCGATGTGCCCATGATATCCTGCCAAATGATAAGTCAAAAAATTAAATTCTGTGATTGACTCATGTCAGAAGTTTGAGACCAGCCTGTGCAATATAGCAAGACCTCATCTCTAAAAATAATCTGCAAAAATAAAAATAAACAAATTAGCCAAGCATGGTGACATGCTCCTGTATTCCCAGCTATTCTTGAAGCTGAGGCAGGAGGATTGGTTGAGTCCAGGAATTCAATACCAGCTTGGGCAATATACCAAGACCCCATTCCTAAAAACAATCTGCCAAAAAAAAATAGTGGCCAAGCTCAGTGGCTCAGCCTGTAATCCCAGCATTTTGGGAGGCCAAAGCGAGGGGATTGCCAGAGCCCGCGGGTTCGAGACCAGCCCAGGCAACTTGGCGAGACCTCATCTCTACAATAAATAAAAAATTAGCTAGGCATGCTAGCATGTGCCTGTAGTTCTGGCTATTTGGAAGGTTGAAGCAGAATGATCGCCAGAGCCCAGCAGGTCGACACTGGGGTGGCCGTGAGTGTGCCACTGCACTCCAGCCTGGGCGACAGAGTGAGACTCCAACTCAAAAAAAAAAAACAAACCAAGCATGGTGGCACATGCTTGTAGTCCCAACTACCCTGGAGGCTAAGGTGGGAGGATCACTTGAGCCCAAGAGTTTAAGCCTACAGTAGTTATGAACACACCACTGTACTCCAGCCTGGGCAATAGAGCAAGACCCTGTTTCCAAAAAATAATTAAATAAATAAATATAAAAATAAAAAGTCTCCAATAGTCCTTGGGTTACTACTAACACATTTCTCCATGAGGTGGGATGAAGGGAAATCTCTGTGCCAAAACAGAGAAGAGAAAGGTGGACTCTGAATCCTTGTCTTGGCAGGCAAGACACTGACATATCATTTAGATGGAACCTCTTGTAAGTTAATAGCACCATAATTCTGGAGAAGTAAAGGATAGCTTTGGGGGAAAAAGTTGTCACTAACTACACCCTGGTTCTAACCACAGGGGACTCAGCCTGGAGAGGTATCAAAGTAGCTGCGTGCTCTAGGTCTGAATGGCCAGAATTGACTTTCTGAAAGACCTGATTAATAGTCTCCGTAATTTGTTGGCTCTTTTCTCTCATTAACACTTTTTATCTTTAAAGGATGTAATTCAAGCCATCAAGGAAACTGCATTTGTCACATCAGAATATCCTGTAATTCTCTCCTTTGAAAATCACTGCAGGTACAATGATTCATTCTGCTCCAAGTCTCAAGGTGTCATTGTTTCCTAACCCCCAGGTTGCCCTCTCCTGTTCTGTATCTTTTTATTTGTTTTTATTTTTTTTATTTAGAAAATATAGTTCATTTAGAAAGTAAATTAGAGAGAAAGAGGCGATTCCCCTCCCCAAGGGAGGGGAGGGGGCCTATGCATCTGTTTAAAAAGTGGAATTATTTGTTTTGTGAAGTGCTAAGTTCCAAATAATCTTCCAGTAAGGACACATAAAAACCCCAAACCACCTGCTGCTCCCCAAACTCCCCCCCAAAAGTCGTTCTAACATGTTTCAGAAATGCTTGCTATAAACAGAACATCAGAGATTGGGACACCTTGCTTAAAGTTTCCTTGATTTGGAAGATTTGGCAGTGTATTTGAAATCAGACTTCACTAGCTTGAAAGACATTTTTATTCTTACCAGCTTTTAGTTTGGGGACAGAATCTACTTCTCTTTAAATTATACCAGTTAAAGTGTGGTATTTAAAAGTATATCTCATGTTCACATTAAAAGGACAATCATGCATTTTGCCAAGTAGGAGTCTTTAATTGCCTAAGAATGGGTGTTTCTTATTCTTGGACAGTTACTGGGTGTTTTAATTTTACAAATTTTACAAATGCCACTTCTTTCTCTCCAGCAAATATCAACAGTACAAGATGTCCAAATATTGCGAAGATCTATTTGGGGACCTCCTGTTGAAACAAGCACTTGAGTCTCATCCAGTACGTATTTTTAGCAAGCCATATTTCCAGCATGAATGGATTTGTTTTGAAATTCATTTCTGAAGGGTCAAGTAGTACTGGA
Organism: Tarsius wallacei; assembly: GCA_963574415.1. Lineage (NCBI taxonomy): Eukaryota > Metazoa > Chordata > Mammalia > Primates > Tarsiidae > Tarsius > Tarsius wallacei. Next base: position 18,201 of record CAUYQG010005957.1, read on the forward strand.
GGAGTAATGCTAAAGATCTTCCTATTTATTTAAACTCTTTGGTACAGAAAGCTTTCATCATGTTTCAGAGGATGTAGAAAGAGACACAAAACAAACATCTGATTCAATTGAATCTGGAAGATCTTGGGGTCTTATTGTTTTTCAGATCTCGGTCCTAAAATTTCATAAAGCACTCAGGCCAAGAGTCTAGATTCCACAGTTGTTCTCAACTTTAGTTACAAGTTAGCATTACCTGGGGAACTGTTAAAAACACCCATGCCAGGGCCCCACTCAGAAACTGATTTAATTGACGCAGGGTCAGACCTGAACAGGGTGTATTTTAAAGGTTCCCCTAGGTGAATCAAATGTGCACCCATATTTCAGAATCCACGGAAGCCTGTGCTGTGGAGATTGCACTGGATTGAAGTCACAGCGTACTGAAGTTCACAGTCCCATATTCAAAATAAACACTTGAGCAATGAATATATATGTTTTTGAAATTGATTTTACACCTGCCCGTGGTCCATACGTAGGCTTGATGGGATCTATGAATTCATTCCAATTGCATAGAGGTTGTGTATGTAATCATTCCAGAGAACTCATCACATTTTTATAAGGCTCACTAACCTCCAAGAGGTTAAGATCTACTATCACAAGATGTTGTGAGTAGCAAGATGGCTAATGAAATCAAAGTAGAAAACCCCACTATTGCCAGGCAGCTCCTGGTTGGCCCATACCTGATAGCACGTGGTGGGAGTAGTGGAACCTCACAATTGCTGATGTGAAGAAGGTCCTTTGTGCTACATACCAATGCTTTGGGTGGCTTAACAATGAAGTTATTTCAGAAGTGCGTCTAGGGAAGCTGAAAAAACTATGGGAGACAGTATATTTGCATCCTTTGGTTCTCCTCAGTCTGCCGAGGCAGTTGCGTGGGTGCCCTGCCCACGTCCTTGCAGAGCCTCCTGCTTCCCTGCATGCTGGCCTGACTCTCCATTGCCAGCACTCACCATGTTTTGCCTCAGGTGAGCTGTGGCCATTGGAGCTGTGACTGAAAGGACAGGTCAGAGGTGCCAGAGTATTATCGCACCCACCCCATGCTCTGTCATTCCTGAGCAGGTTCCCCCAGCAAGAGCACGCCCCAGTGGCCCCCAGTGATAACTTGCTTGATAGCACACCTTTGACTGGCAACCTGTCTTCTTTATTTCACTCTCTCACTCTCCGATTGGAGTTTCCTCCCACACACACTCCTGGTGTGTTAATCCTTGACTTAGAAGCTGATTCTGAGGGAACGCAAACTCACAAACATCCCTGGTTTATTTTATGTCTTCATTTTTTTGCCTAGACCCTCTGCTTTTTTTCCTGGTGGGGATAAGGTGCTTGCTTTTGTGGAAAGGTTGCTGTACTCTTAGTGAAGCATTGTGCACATACATGAAAGGTGTTAGGGACACATTGGTAACATAAGTGAGAGCAAGATCTGCTTCCTGAGCAAAAGAATTTTCAGCTGAGAACAGGACTCACATGTAAACACCTTATTTTTTTTCAAATTTGGCTTATGATGTGTTGAATATTTCTTGGAGGTGTCCTAGTGCAAGAGAGCTCACTGGGAAATGTGCATGGATACCAGGCTGCCTGAAAGAAGCATTTCATTCAGCAAAGGAGTTTTTTTTTTTGAGGCAGGACAGACATAGGAGTGCACCATGGCTTGAATGCAATAAGTAGTAGAAAAACAAGTTTTGAAAGTGAGTAGGTGCGTGAAAAGGTGGATGGCTGGGTGTATAGAAAGTAAGGGGGAGTGGACAACTAGATATAGGACGGTTCTATGGATCAGAGGTGATAACATACAGGGATAACTCCTTAGCAGATATAAATCCAAGTAAATGAAGCCATAGTAGATTTCAGATTCCAGTAATTAGGTACACTCTTCTTGATTCCCTTATTGAACCCACAAAGCCACAGTCCCACGTGTTGAGGTTGGATCAGCTTGCAGAGCAGATGAGCTACTGGACAGCCTGATACTTGGGTGGGATCTGGGGAGCCTCTTGCTTGGGAAAGCCAGTTCTGACCCCCTCCCTTGCCCCCCCACAATGATCCCTTGCACTTTACCAGTTGCTTAAAAGGTACAAACCTTCAGGGGAGCAGGAACCCTTCCTCCAACACCACCCAGGCCTAGGTCCTACTCCCCCCCACCCCTGGCACCTGCACACCTCTGGAGCAGGGCAGCTCTACACACCTCTGGAGACTACATGGATTTCAAGTTTGCCCTTCTAGTCTATGACAAAGTTGGATGGGTGGGCCAGTTTGGGTTGGAGAAAGAAAACGTAAAACTGTGCTGACTGCCATCTAGTGGGTATTGCCATGTATAACAACCAGGCCTTCCATGCTCAAATGGGGCTGGGAATGAGAAAAGAGAAGCACAGCCCTTCATTAATTCAGCACTTTCTGTTTTATCTCTAGCTGGAACCAGGTAGGCCCTTGCCATCTCCTAATGACCTCAAAAGAAAAATACTCATCAAAAATAAACGGCTGAAACCTGAAGTTGAAAAAAGTAAGTCAAATACACACATGTAAGTTGGAAGCGTATATAACATATGTGGACAGTTCAGATATCTAGAATGAAATTTATTTATTTATTTTGAATTGGCGTCTCACTCTATCACCCAGGCTGTAGTGCAGTGGCATGATCACACCTTATGCAGTCTTGACCTGCTGGGCTCAGGTGATCATTCTGCCTCAGCCTTCCAAGTAGCTGGGACTTCAAGCAGGCCACCACATCCGGCTACTTTTTTCTATTTATTGTAAAGACGAGGGCTTCCTTTGTTGCCCAGGTTGATCTCAAACCCCTGGGGTCAGGCAATCCTCTGACCTCAACCTCCCAAAGTGCTGAGATTACAGGCATGAGCCACCGCGCCCAGTGAGAATGAAATTTATTTCAAAACCACTGGTTTTGAGTGTAGCAGGATGCTTCATTTACTTTTCAGAGCAAGATTGCCATTGTCCGAGTACGTTTCATTTCCACATCAACTTGTTCATACAGTAGGAAAGGCATATTTATATATTCATATGCCAGAATATGGAAGGGTGTAAAGGAAAAATGAGAGGTAGAAGAAGCTCTTTGGAATGTATCAAGATATAAGGAACTAGCATTTTACAATTTTATACATTCTAAAGTCCCCTTAAGTTTCCCTTTGCAGTTTGACCCTTTGATCCATATATAGCTAGGGATGCTAGGTACATACGAATGTGTGAATGTGTATATATGTGACGAGAGAGATCCACAGAGAAGTGGTTGCATGTAGATATTTTTACCTTTATATTTTTTCCCAGGACATTTTATTTGAACACATCTTTCCGAGTTCAGTGACTAAATTCAATGGCTTAGTAGTGTTGAGTATTAGTGTGATTGTACTGTGTTTTTCCCCCAAGTATTCTAAATGAAAATTTGAAAATTATGTTAATGGCATTTTATTTTCAGTATGAAGGCAATAACACCATAGAAAAATTAAAATGAGGAAAAAACATAAGAAAATAATGAAATAGCACTAAATTATATATCCTACATATGCATTCATGTACTATAGACACAAGTACATATGCACATGTTTAGACGTATACACACATTTTTAACAAAACTGAGATCATGATAACCATACTCATTTTAAATTTTTAAAATTCAACTAATTAAGTATACTTGCATCCAGTAGGATATAAATCTAACTTGAATTCCAACGTATGAAACACTGTATAGAATTTATTATATTTATTAATTACATATAATTATTTGTTTATTTATTTACTACATATAATTATATGTATTTATTATAGTATGATATAACTGGTCCCAAGTAGGTGGATTTTTTCACTACTATAAACTTGTCTGAATGTTAATTTTGTACATTTGTGCCACTTTCTTGGAATCAATTGGTGCAATTAGAGTCATTTAACTGAAGAATATACATATTTTATATTGTGATGTTGCTTGCTATACTTTCTTTCAGAAAAATTGTACCAATTAACACTCTCACCAGTGATGTATGAGAGTGCCTTTTTTCCAGTGTATCCTTAATGTTGGCTTTTGTCATCTTTTATATGTGTGTCCAACTCACAGAAAAAAAATGATCCCTTTGCTTTTTTTTATTGGTATGTTTTTGATAACTAGTTTCTTTGTCTATTGTTATTTGTGATTTGTCCCTATAGGTTTTCCCATTTTTATTATTATTTTGTTTGTCTTTATCTTACTGACTTGCATAAAGAGTGAATTCATCTTATTTTATGTATTGGGATATAACCTCAGTTATATCACTTGCAAATATTTTTATCCTAAAGTTTTATTGATTGCCTGTGTGCCTGTTTCTTTTCTATCACTTCACCATATTATTCAGAAACTTTGATCTGTGCCAGGTTCTGCAAATTATGGGTTTTTGTTATCTAGTCTTCAATCTTTTGCAAAAGCCAAGCCTCCCTTTGAAATCTGGTGGCCAGAATTTTGGGCAGTTCCCTTGTGTTCCAGCAGTTCTTCATCATGTGAATATAAGGTGGTTGTTGCACTTTCCTTCCAAGGCCAAGACCACCAGGAATGGGTGAGACAATAAACCACGACTGAACCTTAGGAAGGTGGCTGTTAGGTGCCTAAACAGTAGGTTTTCTCTCTCTTTTCATTTCCTCCTTCTCAGTGTCGTCTCAAAGTCCAGGTTCTGTAAGTAATCTGGTGTCTATCACCATCTCTTTCTTGTCTGTTTTTGCAAACAGAACAACTCGAAGCTTTGAGAAGCATGATGGAAGCTGGAGAATCCGCTGCCCCAGCAAGCATCTTAGAGGATGATAATGAAGAGGAGATAGAAAGTGGTGAGTTGGTGCTGTTTTTAAAGTCACGTGTTACAAAAATACTTTTTAAAATAAGAAAAACAAGAATTTCTCTCAGTTGTCCCTTTATATAATGATGATATTTTAATTCCTAATAGTCAGATGTGTATTGATAGACCAACCTTACTCTTTGGGTACTTTGGGTATTTTTCCAATTATTATTACTTTCAACTTATCTGGGCACTGATTTTCGTGGCTTCGTCATCTCCCTTCCCATTGTTCATTCAGCTGTTTAGCAGAAATTCACAGCCAGAAAATCCTTGAAGCACTTGCTGTAGCAGGCAGGCATTGGAATAAAAAGAACATTATGAAATCCCTTCCTACAAACAAAAACATGGAGTTCAGTCTTATTAATGATGACAGCAGTAAGACACCCTGCTATGCTGCTTTCTCAGCTAAGCGTGTGTGATATTCTAAATCCTTTGTTGTCATTTCAACAATGTTCATGGCACCTTCACCTGGAGTAGAGTTCATCTCAAAAAAACACTTTCTTTGTTCACTCATAAGAAGCAACTCCTTGTCCACAAAGTTTGATCATGAGATTGTAGCAATTCAGTCACATCTTCAGGCTCCACTTCTAATTCCATTTCGCTTGCTATCTCTACCACGTCTGTAGTGGCTTCTCCCACTGGTCTTGAACCCCTCAGCGTCATTCCTGAGGGTTGGAATCAACTTCTTCCAAACCCTGAATATTGATATTTTGACCTCCTTCCATGAATCACAAATGTTCTTAATGGCATCTAGAATGGTGAATTCATTCCAGGAGGTTTTCAATTCACTTTGCCCAGATCCATTAGAGGACTCACTCCATTTTAGGAAAGTTAGATATATGGCTAAAAACCAGAACACTGTGAGAATCAACTAATTTTATTCACAACTCCTTAATAAAGTCTCCTAGCTATGGAACAGACTTCATAAATGACTCAGTTGCATGTCCAAACCATGGGATTGACTCTACTCTCAGAGAAAATTTATCATGACTTACTTTCATATGTTTTATATGGCAGGGAGAACCTGGGAGGCCTAAGATATCTGTTATTACTCAATGGATGCCTGTTGTGATTATCAATGGATGCCTGTTGTGATTATGTGTAATAAACCAACCCAAAATGTAGAGACTTGTAACAGCACTTTATTATTATTTTTCATAGTTCCGTGGGCCCTCTGGGCTCAGGTTGGTGGCTCTTCCTTGGGTTTCCTATGCAGGTGCCAGCAGATATCCAGGGAAGCCGTCATCGGAAGGGTCTCTTAGGCGGGTCATCCAGGATGGCTCACTGATGTGGCTGGCAGTTGAACTGGCTGAGTGCTGGGAACTCAGTTGGGCCTACTGAGCAGAGCACCCCCTTGTGACCTCTCTATGTGGTTTGGGCTTGTCACAGCGTGGTGGCTAAGTCCCTAGGTGGAGCATCTTAGAGTCAGTGTCTCAAAAGGCAGGAAGCAGAAGCTGCTAAGTTACTTAAGAGTCATGCCTGGAGCTGGCAGAGCATCATATCCTTTATGTCTTATTCAACAAAGCAGTCTTAGGGCCCACCCAAGTTCAAGGGCATGGGTAAGTGACAAAGTCACATTGTAGAAGAGCACATGGGCGGGCAGATGTTATGGCAGCTCTCTTTGGAAAATACAGTCAGTCGTGATGTGTCTTATATTCTTTAATTTTCTGCAAATAATAAACCAAACAAGATTTAAGAAAGTATTAAATAAATATATTTCAAAAGATTAATAAAATACTCCAGCCGGGCTCGGTGGCTCAGCCTGTAATCCCGTGCCTTGGGAGGCTGAGGTGAGTGGATTGCCTGAGCCCGTGGGTTTGAGACCCGCCTGGGCAACTTGGCGAGACCTTATCTCTACAATAAATCAAAAAAATTAAAAAAATTAAAATACTCCTAAGATGGAAAAAGATGAATATTAAGTGTAATCAGTTCCTTAATTTATGCTATGTTCATAGATGGTAAATTAAAAATATGTAAGGCATTACTTGATACTATAATTCAGGAAATAAACTACAGAAATAATGGAATAAATTAGCAAGAAAAAGTACTACTAATAATAACTACTGACCGGGCTCGGTGGCTCAGCCTGTAATCCTAGCGCTTTGGGAGGCTGAGGTGAGTGGATTGCCTGAGCCTGCGGGTTCGAGACCTGCCTGGGCAACTTGGCAAAACTTCATCTCTACAATAAATCAAAAATTAGCCAGGTGTGGTAGCACACGCCTATAGTTCCAGCTACTTGGAAGGCTGAGGCGGAAGGATCGCCGGAGCCCAGCAGGTCGAGGCTGCAGTGGCAGGGAGCAGCCACTGCATTCCAGTCTGGGCGACAGAGTGAGACTCCAACTCAAAAAAAAAAAAAAAAAAAGAAACTCTATCAATGAACTTATGTACTCTGTTATGTCAAAATCCATTAGTTTGTCTTGCACTTTGAAGCCATCTTTTATCCATGATTTTGTAACGTTGTGTATTGGATATGTGGAATATAATGGTTCCAAATATTCACTGAAAATTTCCACAGCATACTCATGAGACTGAAAAGGCAAAGAGCACCTTAATATTATCACGAGCACAGTCTTGACATTGTAGACTCTGCTCTAGACAGTAGTCTAGTAGCTAAGAGAACAGGATCCAGCACCAAACTCCAGGGTTTGACTCAGGAGTGAGGAGCCAGACTCTTACCTCTGCCCAACTCCCATCTTGGGTAATTTTCTTCATTTATGCATATGTTTTTTTCATTTCTTAAATAAGTATAATAAAAATGCCTACGTTGTTGTATGTTTGTTGAAACTATATATATAATACCTGTAATATACCTAACATGACCAAGAATGATAGATCTTATTAAGTGGGAGAAGTTTTTACATAGCAGTAATACAGGAACCCCACTCCCACAGATTAATCTAATGGCTCTGGGTGGGGCCCAGGCATGGTATTGGTTAAATTCCCTAAGTGTTTTGCATGTGTGGCACAGGTTGGGAATCACTGGTTTGTGTTATCAATCACTAGCTTCTTATTGTTGCACATTATAATCATCTGAAAAGCTTTGGAAAATCCCACCCGTTTTCTGGCCAAAACCCAGAGAAATTTCATGAAAGATTTTGGAGTTTCTCCAGGGACACTTTTAGTTTCCTGGAATTAAATAACTGAATTATTTTGCCATCCAAATTCTTGCAATCTCACTTCCTACAATGCATTCATTATTGCTTCCTGCCCTCCAGTTGCGATAATGGATGGTCCTGATTCCCGAAATTTCCCTTCTATTAGGACCTAAGGTCATACATGGCCTGAGTGACAGAGCCCAGGAGAAGAGACCAGGTAAAATAAAGAATATGGGCATAGATTGAAAGCTGAAAAAAAAAATAGGAAACATTTTCTTTAAAATTAAAAAATTTTCTTTCCTTAGGTTTTTAAAACAGGTCTGTAGAGGTATCATTGACATATTAAAAAAGCATATATTTAAGATGTACACCTTGATGCTTTCATATATGTATATAATGTGAAATGAACACCACAATTCAGTTACTTAACATATCTATTACCTTTACAGTCATCATGTGTGTAAGATTTAAGATCTATCCTCGTAGCACATGTCAAATATACAGCTTAGTATTTTTTTTTTTTTTTTTTTTTAGTTTAAGTCTCACTACGTCGCCCAGACCGGAGTGCAGTGGCCGCACCCGGCCCCCGCACCCACGACCTGCTGGGCTCCGGCGATCCATCCGCCGCAGCCGACCAAGC
>CAUYQG010005970.1:0-33730 GCA_963574415.1 Tarsius wallacei
GTAGCACGTGCCTGTAATTCTGGCTACTTGGAAGGCTGAGGCGGAAGGATCACCGGAGCCCAGCAGGTCGAGGCTGCAGTGGCCGGGAGCGGCCACTGCACTCCAGTCTGGGTGACAGAGTGAGACTCCAACTCAAAAAAATAAAATAAAATAAAATAAAATAAAATAAAATACTGCTGAGAGTAGGCAGTGAGTATATCCTAGGACAGTCCTGGAGAGACTTTCCAGGTGCTCTCTGATCTATTGGCAATGGCTGCTCAGAGTGCAGTTTTGAAGAGATCTAGTGAGAAAGAGTGTCATAATCAGTGAGTGAGGTCTGCCATGTGTGTGAACATAACGGTGATGTGGGCTCTAGACCCTTTACATCCTTCTTGAATGACCACAGCAGAGACCATTTTTCATGTCTTACTTCTAATCTTTCCTTTTTGCTCTCTGACTCTTCTCCCAAAGTTCTCACACTCATCACTGCTCCATTAAGTCAGCTTATGATATCTTCATGCTTATTTTAAAATTGCTCCAATTGTATATATGTATATATGTGTATTCCCAAGTATAACGTACACACACATATGTAGCAATAATCAATAAATTAATACAGTTGTCCCTCAGTCTGGGGGAATCGGTTGAAGGACCCCCATGGAAACCAAAACCCACGGATGCTCATGTTCCTTATGTAAAATGGCGTAGTATTTGAATATAACCTATATACCTTCTCCCGTATACTTTAAATCACCTTTAGATTACTTACAATACCTAATACAATGCAAATGCTATGTAAATAGCTTTATATTGTATTTTTAATTTGTATTTTAATTGCTGCGTCATCATTTTAAATTTTTGTTTTCTAAATATTTTCCATCTGTGGCTGGTTAAACCTGTTGATATGGAACCCATGGATATGGAGGACTGACGGCATTCATAAAAAAAAGAAAAATAGATGAGAGTACAATGAAGAGAGTAAGGTGCAGTTGCTACTTCACATAGGGTGGTCAGGGAAATCCTCTCTAAGAAGGTGGTATTTGAGCAAATACCTAAAGGAAGTGAGGAGTGATCTGTCATGTAGATATCAGGGAAGAGATTCAGACAGAAGGATCAGCGCACACCAATGTCTAAGACTAGAATGTGTGCCTGGTATGCCAGAGTAACAGCAGAAAGGTCATTGTGATTAAAATGGGATGAGAGGGGGCACATGTGTTAGGAAATATTTTAGAAAAGATAAAAAGGGATAATAACACAAAGCATCTAGAACAGTGTTTGGAACACAGCAATCATTTAATAAATTATTCTTTATTTCCCTTTTAGAAGCCAATGACAGACTATATGGTTTCTGTTAAATCACTTTCTTTCTCTTTCCTGTGGCATCAACGTCTGCATCTTAACTGGCTAATTTAAACTTCCATAAGACCCTCCTTTCTTCTAGCAAAACCAAAACACCTCTCAATTAATTATGCATTTATTCTCCTACCTTATTCTCACTGAAAATCTTCCAAACAATTAGTTTATTGTATCTGCTTCATTTTATTACTGTATCTGCTTCACTTTATTACTGCTTAACGCTTGTCCCTGCCACACTGTTGAAACCATTATCACTAAAATTATTAATGGCCTCCATGTTGCTGTAACCAATGGACCATTTTGATCTTTACCATACTTAGACTCTCTCTGCTATTACCCTGCATTACTTCTCTCTCTTAAGTCACTGTTGTGCTTTGCTTATCTGACTATCTTGATCATTTTCTCCCACCTCACTGGCCATTTCTTCTCTGTCTCTTTTGTGGCTCTTTCCACCCCCTCAACTCTTAAAAGTCAAGATATCTGGGGGCTCTGGCTTCGATCTTTTGCTCTTTTTACTCTTACACCTTCCTTAGGAGGCCTCACTCATACCAACTACTCTAATTGCTACTTTCATATGGACATCATTAGAAAACCTGATTCTAACCAGAATCTTACTTTGTCCCTCAGAGATTCTTCAGTTACCTTGAAGTAACTTCTCTAACAATCATGTCTCAAATGTCAGTAGATTAACAGAGTAGACATTGTTTTGCACTCAGGAGCCAGTCCGGGATTGATGGCAATGAACAATCAGAATTGTGGAGCTCTGCTCAACACAGTCTGTCATTTAGGCCGTCAGAAGCAATTTTATCTTCAACAGGTGGTCCCTCTGGACATTGATACTAGTTAGTGGATGGGTAAGAATATGGGATATGGTATGTAGAATCTTTTTCCAGAAGTGGTGCATGTCACTTTCACTCACATCCTATTGGTTAGAACTCAGTCATATGGTAACACTAACTGCAATGGAGGCTGATAAGTGAAGCCTATCTCTGTGCCCAGAAAGAGGAAAAAATGGCTGTCAGTATTTCCCTCTCACTTTAAACGAAACAGGTTTCAAGCTAACTTCATTTATCCCCTCAGCCTAGTCCTTCTGTAGTAATTTTCCATCTTAGTGAAAGGAAGAGAAACTCAGTTATGAAGACCAGAAAAGAGGTCTCCCCCTTGACTCCCCAGTTCTCACATAGACCCATTTTCAATGTCTAATCATAGAATCTACCATCTCCACCATCTGTTGAATCCGTACTTCCTACCTGTTCTCACTGTTATTGCTCTTGTTAAAGTCCTTCCTACTTATTGCTGGAATTGCTTTACTAACCTCACTGTTTCTCTGGTTCTGGTTTGGCCCACCTCTTATATTTGATATGATCTTATTTGATGCCAAGGGAAACTTTCAAAATGGAAAATCTGATAATGCCATTTTTCTACTTAATGTCCCACAATGATTACCAATAACTTCCAGAAAAAATTTTTGCTCATCAGCCTATTGTTCAATTTTATAGGATTAATAATAAACTTGATATCCACACCCTAAGGAATTTTGCAAAGGCACAGAAGCTGAGCATTTAGTGTCAAATTCAATCCCTCAGAGATTCACTTCTGATATGGAGGAGCAAATCCATTGAAAACTGAACCTCCCACAGATAACAAAGAGAAGTTCTGGAAAAAACACAAAAACAATTGTAGGAGGACTCTGGAGAGTAAACAATATCAGGCATTTGCTGGGGGTGGGTGATTAAAACTAGGAAAGAACAACCAATGTTAAAGCAAGTTATCAATTTTTGCTGCTTTGTCTGGAGGACTGCCACAGTGCAGGGAAGCTAAAACTCCAACAAAAACCTTATCATTCTTCTGGTGGGAAGGACAAGAGAACTTCTGGGGAGTGATGGAGGGATGCCAGAGGAGAGAGAGCTGGAAAAAGATAACTGTAAATTCTGTGTATAATCTCTGCCTGTTTCTGACCAAATCTTGCATGAATAGGGCAGGATGAAAGCAGTCTGAACTGCTATATGATAGAATATAACCAGTTTAGCTTCCTGCTCAGACAAAAATATAAGTACTCTTTAAGTAATCTACAGAATTCAGAGTCTCCACAACATAAAATTTACAGTAATTGGGATACACTCAAAAAATTTCTGAACATTCAAAAATTTGAGAAAATGTGACTCAATCTCAAGGGGGAAAATAATCGACAGATACCAAGTCCAAAATGACTCTTATATCAGAATGATCAAACAGGAACATTAAAGCAGCTATTTAAACATTTTCATTTTATTTTAATTTATTTTAGAGTTGTAGGGTACATGTAAGGATTTGATATATAAGTAAAATTTCATGCAGGTGAGGTTTGGGCATCTAGCAAGCCCTGTGTCCCCCTGGTGGTGGACATACTACCCAATGAGTGGTTGTGTGTCCCTTTTCTTACCTCCCTCCCTCCATCCCAGCCTCTCTTCCTTCCTTGTTTAGCAGAGCCCCACATTTTTTGTTCCCACCTTTGTGCTTGTGTGCCCAATGTTTAGGGCCCACTTATGAGTGAGAACATGCAGTATTCAGTTTTTTGTTTCTGTGATATTTCACTTAGAATGATGATCTCCAGCTACATCAATGTTGCTCAAAGAACATGATTTTGTTTTTCTTTATGGTTTTAAAGCAGCTTTTATAATTATGTTCAATGAAGTAAAGACAAATCCATTAGAAGCAAATGAAAAGATAGAAAATTGTATCAGACAAATAGTCAATCTTAAAAAGTCAAAATGAAAATTTTAGAACTAAAAAAACACACTGTATGAAATAATTGTTCCCTGGATAGGCTTTTAAAAAGAATGGAAAGAGTCAGTGAACTTTAAAATAGACCAACAAAAATTATCTACATTGAAAAGGAGTAGGAAAAACAAATAAGAATTAAAAAAAAAAAAAAAGAAACTCAGAGACCTGTAGGATAATATCAGAAAGCCTAAAATACGGACACTTATCATCTTGGAAAGAGAGGAGAAAGGTACTTGGATAAAGTTACTTGAAGAAATAATGGCTAAACACTTGCCAATTCTTGTGAAGGATAAATCCATGGTTTCTAGAGACTCAGCAAACCCAAAGAAGATAAATAAAATGAAGACTGCATCTAGATGCATGATAGCTAAGTTATAACAGATGCAAAAACAAAGACAGACTCTTGAAAGCAGTCAGAGAAAAGGCACATTATGTATGTGGAAAAAAGTTTCATTTGACTGCTGACATCTCATCAGAAACCATGAAAGCCAGAAGACAGTGGAATAATACTTTTTTTTTAACTTTTTTTTTTTTTTTTAAAGATTCAGAGGGTACAAAGGTATGTTTGCTACATGGAAATATTGCTTACTGCTGAAGTAATGTGTCTAATGTGTGAAAAGAAAAAATCTGTTAATCCAGAGTTCTATGTCTAGTAAAAATATCCTTCATTTACATAGGCAGAAAAAGACATCTGCAGGTAAAGATAAGCTAAGAAAACTTATTGCCACCACCTCTGCAAGATATGCTAAATGACATTCTTTAGTCCGAGCAAAAATATATCCAGAAGAAAAAGAAAAGGTTATACAAATCTTTAGGAATGAATAAAAAGCACCAGAAGTTGTAACTCTCTAGGAAAATATATTATTTAAATTCACTGTAATCCAATGAAATAGTCATCAACACTCAAATTTATACATAAGAAAAACACAGCAAAGAGGGGCTTAAAAATTTAACCAAGGCCACACATGCAGAAGTGGCAGAGCGCATGTCTAAAAGATTGTTTTTAGAAGGGGAAGCAGAAGATTTAGAACAGAAGGCACACTTACTTTCTTTTCTTTCCCCTGGGTGAAAACATAATAAGGCGTGGTTAGGAACAATGGAAACAACCTCAGGAAGGAGAGTAGAGTGACAATAAATGCAGGTGAACTGGAGAGGCCCTGGCAGTGGAGTGACATTTTCCCTTCCATGCTCCTAGGAGTCTTTTCCTTAGCTCAGACTTTGGAACAGTATTTATTGGGCACCTACTATGTTTTGTGCACTGGGCTGAGAGGTGAGGAGACTGAGATGAGTAAAGCATGACTTCTGTCATTAGTGTACACCTCGCATTATCCATATTGTCTTGTGCAATCTCATAAAAGGCAAGCGGACTGATGGAGTCTGCTGTATCCCAGAACTCTGGAGATACTGCTTACTTTGATACAAGATTCTCTCTATACAATTTGTCATTTACTTTTAAGCAATATGGGCCATCTTCCCTAGCTACTTCTCCTTCCACTGTTTATTGGGCTGGACTCTACTGAGTGTCTATGAGACAATATTATTGTTTCCTTTATAGTAATCTCTAACCTTAAAACTAAAATTTTATGTATCCTTAACCTGAGTTCTTAAGCCTATTTCTGTCCTTATTCCTAATCTTTACCCCACCCTGACTCTAACCCTAACATTCATTCTTGTTTTTCCCAAAGGCAAAATCTGGTCTCATTTCCTCTAAGCAGCCTTCTTTGATTTCCCCAGCTCCAAAGCACTTGAGACTCACAAAGTGTGGCATTTTATTAGAAAATGCCATACACTCATGCCTTCTTTTCTCCTTTTTTTCCCTTCTGCCTCCTTTCTTATGATGGCAAACATGTACTGATGGCCTACTATATTCTGGGAGCCACATTAAATGTGTTCACACGTTTTAAACTGTAATCATTATTACAAGTTCATGTTGTCATCCCCATTCCACAAATGAGGAAACCAAGGCTCATTGAGATTCAGACCCTTGCCTAAGCAACCCAGCTCTCTCCAGAGCCTAGTAGGCAATATTCTCTCAGATAATGCTGAGCTGAATTCCACATCCTTTTGTGAATCTGGTACAAGGCAGAGTCATTTTCAAGAAAATTTTACACATTGTTATATATAAAATTTCATTCAAATTTAGGAGTTTATAAACCCCAGTACTCTTCTGTTCCTATCCCAATGATCATTGAAGGCCCAGTGAAGATTCCCTTCTTTATATGGTTTGCCTCTCTTATACTGCCATACCTTATAGGCCTGGGTCCTGTCTTGTGTCTGTTCAAATTGTTGTTCAGTTTCCAGTAAATATGCTGATTGACTGAACTAAGGGAGTTCAGGGTCTGATTAGAAGCGGAAAGTAGATGAACAACTGTTTGAAGTTATTTGTCAAACTGAAAATCAACTGGATCAGGTCCAGTTCTTATAGCCAAAATTCTAATCAAGAAGGCAAGGTTCAGTGGTGCCACGTACTCTGTGCTCTTCTGGCATTCAAAGTTCATGCCTACAGGCAAGCGCGCGCGCATACACACACATACCTTCTTAGCTCTAGTACGAGAAATGGAGGAATATCCCTAACTGCTCTAAACTCCTGAGGAGAGAAAGGCAAACTGGTTTTTCATGCAATAGATGAGGTCAGGACAACCAAAACTGAAATGAGAATTTTGCAAACATGAAGTTTATTAGCCTGGGCAGAGAGTCAAAATCACTCAGTTTTTCTGCAGATATACTCTGAGTCTCATTCTTGAAGTCTTGGGCTCTGGCACATGCTGGCCTTTGTAGTGGGTGAGAGAGTCATTAATTTAGTTTTGCACGATGGAGATAATGGCTCGTGAAATGTTGTTTTTGCATTGGGCATGTTTCAGGGCTATCATGGTCTCACTGCCTCCAAAATGCAGCCACTGCCCTCTACTTGCCCTCTCCCCATTGGAAAATGTATGTGCCCGGATGGCTGAGGAGCCCTGGTACCTTACAGATTATCCATTCAGACTGTCAAGCATCTTTTGTTTGGAAGGAAAAGAGATGTGACAAATGTAAACACTGGAGAATGGGACCTGCTGCAGAGGACGGATGCCCTGTCAAACCTGATCAAAGCTGATGGTGCATTCCTTCTCAGTTCCTCAGCTGGCTGCTTTACTCTCTAGCTCTCTCCATCCCCTTTTTCTCTATTGCAATATTTTCTTTCATTCTGACACCTTAGCATGTTCCGGAACAAGGTTCTGATTAGTATGAAACTGTTTATGTTTTTAATGTTATGTTTTGTTTTTAATCCATGTTTCTAGTTTGGTGCTAGGCTATAAGGTACAGACCCAGATCACATTAGATGGGGGTTGCTGGTTTCCTAGGACACAAGCAAAGAGGATTCCTTTCTGTTACCCAGAGTAGAAAGACCAGCGGGTTCAAATGTTGATGGAAGCTGGGCCTTCAATTACGGAGGTTCTGGTTTCATAAAATTTCCCAAGGCAGAGGTAGATGTTTGAAGGCCCAGGGAATAGTCAAGGAAAAGAAGTAGCTGCTGGCAAGTTTTGAAAACCAAGTCAGTGTCTTACTCCAATCACACTCCCACAACATCACAACATGGCTGAATTAGCTCCTAGCATGCCACACATCGCACTGGCTATGCAACTATGAACGGTGCCTCTCAGAGTAGCCATCGGGCTGGAAACCTGGAAGCAGGGCGAGCAGAATACCAGCTCTCAGCTAGAGCCTTCCTTGGCAAGTTAGGACATCTCATTACTTTCTTCGTCATTTGCACATCTATTGCCACAGTATAGAGCAGTGGTTAAGCGAATAGGTGTGGAAGTCAGACAGATTTGGACTCAAGTTCCAGCCCTATCTTTTCACTGTCAGTCGAGGTTGCATTTGGTTACAAGCAACAGAAAAGTTAACCAGTGATAGCTTAAATTGAGTTATTCATCTGCCACAACCAAAAGTCCAGAGGGAGGCAGGCTAGGGCCAGCACAGTGGCTCAAGGATTCCCTTATGGACCAGCTCCTTCTAACTTCCTGCCCCCAAACCTTTGGGAGTTGTCATGGGACAAGAATCTAACCCCAAAGATCTCTGCGGAATGTAGTTTATATTCAGGAAAGGATACAATGATGTTGAAATAAACAAGACCAATCACTCAGTGTATCTCAGAGTTCCCAGGAGAGATGCTGCTTTCAAGTTCAGCTGGAAGCTTCCCTAAGTGTGTTCAAAAGCAGAGGGTCCACGGAAGGAAGATCTCTGAGATCCTCTCCTGGGTTTTGTCAACTGGCAAGCATGTACCCAACATCAATGATGTCTTTTGTCATCACATTATGCTCACTTTTTAAAGAACAACTCCGCTCTTAGCAGACATTCTAGACCTTATTTGAGAGCATTTTTACTACTGCACAGCCATGCTCTTGAACCAAAGTGGTGATGGATAGAGGCCAGAATGAGGGCAGTGGTGGTGGGATTAGAGAAGAAAGCATAGGTGCAAGAGAAACTCTCTCCAGGGGAAAAATGATTGGATATGGAGGGGACCAAGTTGGCTCTGTGCTCTTGAGTTGGAGGTGCCAGGAAGATGGTGAGGCTATTGACCAGATTGAGGAAGTCAGGAGGAGGAATCCATCCATTTGGGATGGCAAATGAGAAGTTCAGTTTGTGATACACAGAGGTTCTGGGATGGAGCAGAAGCATATCTAGGTGGAGACACCCAGTCCTGGGGCTCAGGAGGGAGGTCTGTTGCGCTAAAATGCAGTGACTGTTTAATGGCATTAGTGAGAGAAAGTAGATTTTACTTTTAAATGGTTTTGCCTGAAATGGCTTGGTACCTTCCCATTAGCTATGGGCATCCATCCTGGGACTGAACCCACGAGCTGAATAAAATGAAGTCTGCAATTATCGGGCGAATGTGATCTTTGTGGAGAGCCTGCTGAGAAAAAAACAAAGCCTCTGATTCCCCATAACTGCAGGGTCAGTGGGAAGGGTGGTTATTTCTGAGTTCACAGGAATAAATAATTCCTTAGGTTATGCAAGTTTTAAAAGCTTTTTCTCATATCAGCTCACTTAATGTTCACAAAAACACTATGAAGAAAGCACAGATGAGCTTCTTCTCCATGTTGACAGATGAGGAGAGACAGATGCAGGCAATCTCTCTGATGCATCCAGACCCTTGAGTGGCCAAGCCCACGAGGTGACAAGGCCCTGAACCAGCTGAGCCGATGCTGTTTCCAGCCTGACGGTAGGGAGTGGTGCCAGGATGTGAGCTCTTCCCTTCTTACATGCTACCTGTACTCCTCTTTGGCTTCGTGGTGAATTAGACAAATGGTTCTCTAATTTTAGTTCACTTGGGGAACTTGTACGATGCAGATTCTTGGTCCCCTGCCCAAAGGTTCAGTTTTGGAATGGCTGCTGAAAGTCTAGGAATCTGTCTCCCAGGTGATTGTGCTGTGGATGGTTCACCCACCACATTCTGAGAATCATTGAAGTCAAGCGGGCTGGGGTAGATGTGCAAGTCCCTCTCTGTCTCTTTTTTCACTCTTTCCTAACTCTCCTCTAGATGGCCAGAGTCTGGGATGGAAGCCAGAGCGTATTTACTAATGGATGTTGTCATCGACAGTGCTGCTGCTGCGATGTGACATCGCCAGGCTGAGGTAGGATCTCTCAGCACCTGAATACTTTGTCTTTTGTCTTCCTTGTATACTTTCCTAATTGTAGTCATGAAAACTCTGGTTCCTGGATCACATGGCACAGCCAGAAAGTGATAAGACCCAAGATTTTCATTTGGGAGGTAGTGGTTCATGTAGATACGTAGACTGGGTTGCAGTCTGTCCTCAGTCTTACCAGAGTTCCACATGGGATACACCAAGCATTGGTCTTGAGAAAAACAAAGGTGTACCTTATTTACATTTGATCTTGTTTCCCATGTGTATAGGTTCTTCATGATTAATAACTCACACTTATTGAGTGCAGGCTATAGTGCAAAACAGTGGGTATTTCACATGAATTAGCTTATCTAATTTTTGTAGCATGAGAAAGTACCATTATTATTATGTTTTCCCAGATAGAACAAAGTTGCCCATAGTTTTCTTGCGGGCAAGTGACAGAGCAAGGATTTGAACCTAAACTTCCAGGCTCTTGAGCCCATTCTAGTCCACAATGCTTTATCTCCTTATAAACTCCCTGTGGGAGAGGGTGGCTGGATCTAGGTAGAATGTCAGCATTCTTGGGTGTTCTGAATTTACCCCACTTGAGAATAATCGAAACTCTGCTTAGAACCCTCCACAGAGGCCAATTTTCATGCAGACATAGGAAATAAAAGTCATTATTTGGCTAATTAGAAGCAAAACAATATTTCAAGCTGCAGTATCTAGATAATTTTTTTCAACAGTTTTCCCATTCTCTCCTAAATGAGAAGTTAACTTATTGACCCTTCGTAGCTGCTGCCGTAATTTCTATAGCCTCAGCGGTTCTAGGATCAACAGAGGATGAAAGTTTTCAGCAGTTCCATTTTCTCTTAGCCAGTTGCAAGAACAGGGCTGGTATTTCCTATCTTAGAACAAACTATTAATCAGAAAGAAAGGTCAAACCATAAATTGACATGAATTAGGTACAATCATCCCCGAATGGCTTTGCCCTGCCAAAAGTGTTCTTAGCTTTATAACATTGGTTAATGCTGGCCCCAGCCCAGTGGTTTCCAGGTTTTCTTTATGGAGGTGAATAGACTAAACTCAGCACTTTCTTAGTCTCTCAAATAAGTGCACTGACATCATTTGGAAGTTATAAGAATTCGCATATCAAGCCAAATTCCACCCAGGTTTCTACATCCACTGCCCCTCCCGAAATCAACCCCCAAGAGGATGGTTAAGTAAAGGGAGAAGTTGGCTGGAATCTTGTTATTTTTTGCAGTTTTAATTACACATACTTCATCCGTTTTCCCAACTTAGGAGAGAAGATTTGCTGAGGGAACCTTTGCCTATTGGCTTAACTTGGGAATGTCAAGAAAATAGTCAAGAATTGACATTCTACAATTTTTAGGGTAAGAAAGAATTTGGAAATGAGGCCTCTAGTCCAAATCTCATGGTTTAATACACCAAAAAGAAAAAACAAAACCCTGAAATTCAGAAAGGAAATGTGTTCAAGGTCATACTGAAAGGTATGGAAAGCCAGCCCCTCTCATCCCCCCAAAAGCTAGGAATCTGTCTGCCTTGTTTGGTATGTGCACATACCCCACTGGAAAGAGTTATTTATCACACATATTTGCTCCTGCTGTATTCAGTAGTGGAAGGACCTGGGATTTAGAGCCAGAAAGACATAAGATTGAATCCAAGTTTAGCTACTGCCTAGTTGTGTGTATATAGTTTCTTAACTTCTCTGGGTCTTAGTTTTCTTATTGTAAAATGAGAAAGACTAATGCATACTTTCTAAGGATGTTGTGACAATTAAATATTTCCAAGGCAAAAGGGACATAGTAGGTGTTTGATAAATATTGGTCTCCTTCTCCTTATTTCTCTTGGGGTTTAAATGATGAAAACTCAGACTGGTTTGAGCATAAGAGGAAATTTGTTGAACATAAAAGGAAATCACCAGTTAGGCCTGTGAAATCAACCTTTCTTGAACCAAAATCCACCCTAGAAATCTAACTGGTATCACTAGAAATCACATTTTTCTTCTCAATCAGAAACATTCTCTGGTCAGCTGCCTCTTGGTATGACAAGATGACCACAAGAGTGACAAGATGGTGTTGCCCTAGGCATCTCTCCTACAAGGTTCTAGTTCAGAAAAAAGAAAATGTTTCTCTTCTGATTCTTTCACTGAAGGATTAAGCCATGTTGGTCTAGTGCCGATAAAACATAAAACAAAACAAATCAAGTACGGAACAAATCACTGTGCTATGACTGAGTGATAGACCAAAAAGTCAAGTTAAGGTCATATGCCTACTTCTGGATCTTGGGGGTCATGATGAGAGAGAATGGGGCGACCTTCCAGGAACACATACATTAAGAGTAGGGGAAGGTTAGTTCTCCATAAAATAATTACAATGTCCTTGACAAGTGCTATGACTTGAATGTTTATCTCCTCCAAGACTCATGTTTTTAGTTACTCTTGTAACAGTATTAAGAGGTGGAATTTTAAAGAGGTATTATGATCATGAGGGTTTGTTATTGTGGAAGTTGGTTTGCCCCCTCTTGCTCTCTCTCTTTCCCCCTTTCTTTGCACGTCTGTTATGATGTAGCAAGAAGGTCCTTGACAGATGCCAGCACCTTGATACTAGAATTCCCAGCTTCCAGAACTATGAGTCAATACATTTCTGTTTATTATAAACCACCTAGCTAGTGGTGTTCTGTTACAGCAGTACATAACAGACTAAGACAATAAGATAAAGGTTAATGGATACTGGAGAAACAATAACAACACTTACTTTTCTTATCCTTGTCCTGGGTTTGTCAACACTTGGGAGGCTGTTTGTTCTCTTGCAATTATTTTATGCTTGATCTATGCAAGAGATAAGAGGTGATACTAGAGTTACTGCCTCTTGAACTAAGTAATTAGACTTTCATGGTTAAGAAGAAAGAATGTTCAATAAAAGTATTTTCCCACTCAGCTATGCTTTAACTCACCTTATAAAATAAAAACAGTGCACTGTATTAAAATAGACAAAAATGCTTGCAAACAGGAGTACAAAATGCCACCCAACATCAAACTTGAGTGAAGTCACACTCTATTGTTTAGATAGTTGCAATGCTGCATACTAAAACAAAAATATTTATTAAATATTTACTGTATACTAGACACTGTGAGTTAAGTGCTAAGAATACAAGTACTATAAAATGTTTTTGACAGGAATCTATATTAAGAATTCGTTAAGTGCAAAAGTATTTTTAGATACCCAGCCATGTGTTTACCATCCTTCCAGGAAATATAGGAAGTAAAATATTAAAATCCAGTGATTAAGTGCATAAACCTTTGAAGAGAGACTATTAGGTGTTCAGAACTTGACTTCATCACAGATCTACTGTGTGATCTTGAGGAACTCTCCCATGCTCCATTCGACACATGGTACATGTCATAAAATAGGTTAAAAATGGTAGGTAGCACGAAAATTTTTGTTTGATTTCCTGCCAACCAACCCCTAGCCTGAGTATGCACATGTATATACACCACACATATACACAAGCATACACACACACACACACACACACACACACACACACGGAATACAGGCTTATGTAGGAGAGCTGGGTTCATGCAAAAGGCTTATTTTGGGATGAACAGAAAAGGCTATACAGAAGTCAGGAGGTATGAGCTCTCATAACGACTGGCAAGCTGCGAGTCGTACTCAAAAAATTATCGCTCCACAGAGAGTTGTGGAGATGACAAATCTAGCATGAGATCCCTAGGGGCAAAATGAATGGACAGCTGGCATGATACTACTCAGCTTGAATCAACAGAAGAAAATCAAAGGTAGGTGAGCAGAAACGGCCAAGAGCAGTTGTCCCAATAAAAAGTCAATCCCTTGTCTAATTTTCAGAGTGGATCCAGTTTTCAGACCCAGAAACGAATGACTGAAAAGGTAGTCAGGTACATAAGAGGATGAACCCAGCAACACCACAAAGTATACCTGAGCTCTCAGCTATTACCCAAAGGCACTTGTAACCATTTACTTGGTATATTAGTTCCCCAGGACTGCTGGAACAAAGCACCACTCTGAGTGGCTTAAAGAAATGTATTGTTTCACAGTTCCAGAGGCCAGAAGTCCAAAATCAAGTTGCAGGGCCATATTCCCTTCAAATCCTGTAGGGAGGATCCTTCTTTGCCTCTTCTAGCTTTGCTGCTTCAGTTGTTCCTTGGCTCATGGCAGCATCACTCCAATCTCTGCTTCCATTTTCACACGGCTGTCTATCCTCTGTGTCTGTGTCTGAATTTCCCTTATTATAAAGACACAATCATATTGGATTAAGAGCCCACTCTACTTAAGTGTGACCTCATATTAACTAATACATCATCAGCAATGAATTTATTTCCAAATAAGGTCACATTCTGAGGTACTAGGGGTTAGGACTTCAATATATCTTTTGGGGAAACACTATTCGACCCATAACACTTAGGTATTTGTGCACTAGGGAATGGGTGCCACCAAGGCATTTTGAGGACAGTTGAACAGACTATCTGAACTCCCTGTAGTCAAAGTGTCATCACAGCCTCTCTAGAGAGTTGGGCATGTGAAAACCAGGTCAAAAATTGATATATTATGTCAATGACATTATGGTGATTGGGTTGTAGGTGAGAGAGGTGTATGAATACTAGAGACTTTGGTAAGATACATATGCTCCAGAAGGTCATAGATACACCTTGAACAGCTCCATGGTCTGATATATCCATACAATTTTTAGAGGTCCAGTAGTATTGGACATGCTGGGACATCCCCTTCAAAGTAAAAGACAAATTTTTGCATCCTATACTTCTTATAAGAAAGAAGGAAGCACAAAGCCTGTTGAATCTCTTTGGGTTTTGGAGGCAGCACATTCTACACTTAAGGACACTGCTCTGGTTCATAGTCTAGCTGATGACAAAGGCTTTGAATGGGCCCCAAATAAGAAAAGACTCCGCAGCAGCTTTAAGCTGTGGTCTGAAAACCTCCACCCTTGGAATCTATGATCCAGTAGACCCCATGGTATTTGAAGTATCCATGAAGTTGGGGTGTAGAATTTATGTCAAGCCTGACTGATGGAAATACAACACAGGTATCTGGGGTTCTGTAAGAAGGCCGTGCCATCTACAGCAGATACTCATATATCTGTTGAAAAACAAACTCGTAGCATGCCATTCGGCACTCACAGAAATGGAATACTGGATCATATAGAACGCCAGGTGACTATGTGGCTTCAATTATTTGTCATGAGATGGGTCTTGTCAGATGCACCAAGTCATGAGGTTGAGTAAGACCAGCAACAGTCTATCATGAGATGGCAGTGGTGAGCCCAGGCTTGAGCACGAAGAAGAGAAAAGAGCTCAAGCAGGTTGTACAAGCAAGTAGCCCAGCCCCCCATGGCACTTATCACTGTTGCAACAATGCCCTCTCTGTTGCCTCAAGGAGAAAGAGGTGAGGTGGGGGATTCCTTCAACCAGACGAATGAGAGGGGAAAAGCCCAAGTCTGGTTTATACCTGAGTTGGCTCAGTGTGTGGGTATAAGCAATAGTGCACGGCAGCTGTACTCCGGCCTCACTTGGAGTAGCCTTGGAAGATGGTGGAGAAAGGAGAAACTTCTCAATAGGCAGACCTTTGGGTGACACAGCTGGTCATTCACTTTTGTGAAAATATAAATGGTCAGAGATTATAAAACAGATGCACTCATGCACAATGGCAAATTACCTGGCTGGCTAGTCAGGAGCCTGGAAGGAAAAAAAATAGAAAGATAGGGGACAATAAGTCCTGGAATACAGGTGCAAGGATAAAAACATCGAGGTGGGCATGAAGTGTGAAGGTCTTTGCCTCACAAGTTAGTGCCACCAGAAAGCATTCATCAGAGAAGAAGCACTGAACAACCAAGTAGACAAAATGACTAACCAGTCAGACTCTGCCATATGGAGTTGCTTCTTGAGGAGATACTCACCACATGGTGGCAAGTTGAGTACATTGACCTCCTCTATTGTGCAAGGGCCTCTGGTTACTTCTTGTAGAAATTGACATGCATTATTGGTATGAGGTTGCCTTTCCTCTTGGCAAGGCCTTACCCACCACCACTATCTACTTTTATGTACAGGTTTTGATCGACCAGCTGGTACCCCTTCAAGCCCTCAGGATCTGCTTTAAAGCAGTGGAGATTTGGTGGCAGGTCCCCAACCCCACAAACCCCACCACAGAGAAGCTGCTAGCCTGGTGAAGCATTGGGATGGCCTGCTGAAAAGAGAGCTAAAGGGCCAGCCGAGAAGCAATTCTCTGTGAAGTTGGGGCTCATCTTCCAAGATAAAGTGTATTCTTTGCATCAATGAACTTTAGGCAACACTACCTCCCCAACAGAGGTTCTCAGAATAAATGGGAATCGGGGGAAGCTCACAGAGGTGGTCCCACTTCACATTACTCTGTGCTTTCCAACTCTGGGTTTTTCAGGGTTGGAGATTCTATCCCAAAAGAGGTGAACTTTCACTAGGGGACAAAGCAACAGGCTCATTGAATGATAAGTTATGACTTTCACTGGAGCACTTTTAGCTGCTCCTCCTCTTCCTCCTCTTCCTCCTTCTCCTCCTCCTCTTTCTCAGAATCTCATTCTGTCACCCAGACTGGAGTGCAGAGGCGTGATCACAGCTCATGGCAGTCTTGGCCTCCTGGGCTCAGGTGATCCTTCCACATCAGTCTCCTCAGTAGCTGGGACAACCGTCATGCACCACCGTGCCCATCTAAATTTTAAATTTTTTTTTGTAAAAACAAGGTCTTGCTACGTTTTCCAGGCTGGTCTTGATCTCTTGGCCTCAAACGATCTCGACTTGGTCTCCCAAAGTGCTGGTATTACAGGTGTGAGCCACCACACCCAGTCTGAGCTTCTTGAGTCTGGGTTTTAGCAAGCAAAAACAGGAGCATGGGAAGTTCACAGGAGTGGTCCCACTTAACATTACCCTGTGCTTTCCATCCCTCCCACTCTGGGTTTCTCAGGGTTAGGGTTTCTGTCCTAAAAGGGGTGAACTTTCACTAGGGGACAAAGCAACAGGCCCATTGAATGATACGTTATGACTTTCACTGGAGCACTTTGAGCTGCTGCTCCTTGTCCTCCTCCTCCTTGCCTATTTCGCAGGGCAATTGAGGCTAATCATCAGGAGAGGGCAGGGCTGCAGTTAAACAATGGCGGGAGGGAGGAACACATGGGGAACCCAGGCGACCTACATGGGTGGGTCTTGTTACTCCCTTGCACAGTTGTAACTGTAGAGAGGACTGGCTTCATGAGCATGTGGCCTGTGCAGTTACACAGGATCCCATGCTTTAAAGCCTTATACTTGGTTGAATGCTCTGCTGCTGCCATTTTGAAATTCTTAGTTGACTTTTAACAAAGGAATTCATATGTTGAAATTTGAATCCCAAGGTGAAGGTGAAGAAGTGGGCTTTCAGGAAGTGAGTCCTCATGAATGAGATTAGTGCCCTAATAAAAAAAAGTCCAACAAATTGCACATATTTAAAGAGTACCCCATCTGCCCTATGAGTTGCTATGAAAGAATGACTGTGAACCAAGAAGCAGGCATTCACCAGATACCAACTCTTCTGGTGTCTTACTATGATTAGAATTTTTGTCTCACCTAACGCTCATGCTGAAATTTAGTTACCATTGTAACAGTGTTAGAGGTGAGAGCTTTAAGAGGTAACCGGGCCATGAGGGTATAGCCCTCATGAGTGGGGTTACTGCCATTATAAAAGGGTGAGTTTGACTCCCTTTTTTCTCTTGGCACTTCTGCCTTCTGCCATGTGATGACACAGCAAGACGTCTTTGCCAGATGCCAGCACCTTGATACTAGACTTCCCAGCCTCCAGAACTGTGAGCTGATAAATTTCTGTTCATTATAAATTACCCAGTCTGTGATATTCCATTATAGCAGTGCAAAACAGACTAAGACATACCTTGATCTTGAAACTTCCAGCCTCCAGAACAGTGAAAAATAAATTTCTGTTGTCTATAACCCACCCAGATGATGATATTTTGTTATAGCAGCCTTAGTGGACCATGGCAGACCCTTACTTTCATTTTTTACTGAGTCTTTCAAATTATGTAGCTAGTCCTGATGGTAAATTGTGGCTACAACAACTTGGGCCTAAAGGGGACACAGTGACCAGGAGCTCAGGAAGCCTTGGGAATGAGTAAATAGGTCATAACACCAATAAGTTGTCACGGCAAAGAGAGGTGCGGTGAGGATAAAGGAAATTAGCAAGGTAAGAGAGGAGGGGAAATCTTTCTCAAGTGACAGTAAGACTATAGCTAAAGCCCAACTTGTTCGAAAGTCTATGTTAATTCTCTCAATGTTGCCTGTTCAGTTAGCATACTGTTTCCCCCCCCCCAAGTTTCATTGAGGTAAAATCAACAGACAACAAATGTTGCATATTTAAAGTGCACAATTTAATAACCTGTGACATCTGTAGACACCTGTGAAATGATCACCACAAACAAGAAAATGAACATACGCATCACCCCCACAAGTTTCCAAGTGCCTTTTTGCAATCCCCCCCCACAGCCAACCCCTAGGAAATAACTGATCTGTTTTCTGTCATGATACATTCAGTCACATTGTTTTGAATTTTACATAAATGGAATCATATCGCTTATGTTCTTTTTGTCTGGCTTCTTTCACTCAGCATAACTCCTTCATGTGGGTGCGTGTATCAGTAGTTCATTCATTTTTATTGCTTAGTAGCATATTCCATTGTATAGCTACACCAAGATTTATTTATCCATTCACCTGTTGATGAACATTTTGGGTTGTTTCCAGTCTGGGGATATTACAAATAAAGCAGTTATGAACAAGCCATTGCATAGACATATGCTTTCATTTCCCTTGGATAAACACATATAAGTGGACAGGCTGGATCTTATGATAGGTGTGTGCTTAGCATTGAAGAAGCTGCCAGACTCTTTTCCAGAGTGGCTTTCAACACTGATGTGCCATTTCTTTGCTCATGCTACATGTTTACCATCGTGTGAAGAAAAGCCCTGCTTCTAAATGTTACTCAGGGACCCAGTTAGTAGAGCAAATGTTGTTAGTTGCTCTGCCAGAAGGTTTACATTTTTCAGAATGCCATATAGTTGGAATCATATAGAGTGTAGCCTTTTAGATTGTCTTCTTTCAGTTGGTAATAGGCTTTTACATTTTCTCCATGCCCTGTCATGACTTGATAGCTTGTTTTTTTTTAGTGTTGACTAGCATTCTACTGTCTGGATGTACCATGGTTTATTTACCCTTTTACCTAGCGAAGGATATCTTAGTTGCTTCTAAGTTTTGACAAGTATGAGTAAAGCATTATGAAAGTCCATGTGTGGGTTTTTGTGTGGACATAAATTTTCAGTTCGCTTGGGTAAATACCAAAGAGCACAACTGCTGGATTGTGTAGTGAGAGAATGTTTAGTTTTTTAAGAAACCGCCAAACTATTTGTCAAAGTGGCTGTACTGCTCTGCATTCCCATAGCAACAAATAAGAGTTCCTGTTTCTCCAAATCCATGTGATTCAGCGTCTTCATCTGTAAAACGAGAATGGTAATGCTGCCCACTTTTGTTGAGGACGAAACGAATTAAGATGTGACAAACAAACAGTGTTCGGTAAGTACAGGGAACTGGTCCCACCATTATCCCCATGGTCCAGGTCAGGAAACGAAAGGCTGAAGACCTATTCCTAGGGTCGTGCAGACAGGGAGGGCCCGATTTGAAGTGAAGGAATATATATCGAAGGAGAATCTGATTTGGATGCCCAGAATCAACAGGGAGAGCTTCAAACCACCAGACTTGGATACGATGGCAGAGAATAGTCCAAGGTGAGCCTAGATAGTATGCTAAATGTGGTGAGGATGGAATTTCCCCAAATAATTTTTTTTTACTATTTTTCTCCCATGGAGGCATCCCTGCAGCTTGCTTTTTGCTGGTAATCATGGAGGACGTGATCTCCGGAGAAGATCAACGGGGAACCGGAGGCCCCGAGCACAAGTGTTGAGTCACAGCCTATTTTGGTTACGGTTAGAAGAAGTATAACCTGGTGAAATTCCAAGGCTGGTTGGTGGAAAGAGGATATTTTTCCAGACAGGAAGAGGAAACTGAGTTCCAGTAAAAACAAGTCACTTGAGAAGAGGAAGGAAGCTGTGTGGGTGTTTGGGGTTACTTGCTTTGGTTCTGGATGGCCTCTTAGTCTCTTATGCGTGGCCAAAGAATCTCGTCAACACTCTAGAATAAAGCTGAGAAGGAGCCTGGACTTCCAGAGCCCTTACACTGATGTTTTCTTGGGAAGAAAGGCATCCCATCATGCCCCACGCCTCCACCTGGCTGCTATTCATGCCACCCAAGGAATTTTCAATCCTTTTTGGTGTCTGGGTTTTATTAATGTTTAACTTCCTCAGAGTCTGCAGTGATATTATCTTAAAGAATCCTCAACAACCGTGCTGAGGTAGGCAGGACAAGAGTCATTATTCCCTCTTCACAGATGAGAACACCGCTTCGAAGAGAATACATTTCCTGCCCAAGGTTGCCCAACTGGTAAGTGGTGGTGCCGAGACTAAACTCAGAGTTGAATAAGAAGCCCCACTGGGTAGGGAGGGTGTGTGTTTGTGAGGGGTGGGGCCAGTGCAGCTGTGAGAAGTGGGCTAGACTATAAAAGGTTTGAACACATAGGCTCAAAGTTTCTGCACGTTTTGAGTCCCTGTTGCCTAGCCTTGTGCCTGCCTGTCACGGGAGGTCTCGTATATTTGTTAAAATGCATGAAAAGGAATCCTCCAGAAGTCAGGATTGGTTTGGGACCAGGGGAGGGCTGAGGTTTTGTGGCATGGTCACAGTAGTCCCAGCTGAGGAGAGAGGACGGGGCCTACTTGGGGTCTGATGCATAAGTAAGTAAGGTTTTAACAAAAGACTGACCGCTTGATGTGCTTTTGTAAACTGTCTGGTGCAACAGCAGCAGAATATATCTGCTTCATTTTTTTCAGTTAATAAAGGAAGAACCCGGGACCAGGAAGCAGCACAGATGCTTTTCTTTGCTGCCATGTTACCTCAATGTGTTGCCAAACAGATCCCAGCCCTCTGTATTTTTGATACCTGTCCCTTGCTCCCTGACCTCCTGCCTAATTGCTCCAGGTACGTGGTCTTCTTCCTTCCCCAGCATGAAGCCCCATGCACCCATTTTAAGAAAGACAAATGGCTCCCCCATCACGCTCCTATACAGATTATGTGCTTATAATCATTGCCTACAAGAGGAGTTTGCAGTCAGGCAGCCTTGCGGCTGTATTGTCTCTTGACTTCCATTAAGACTGTCCACATCAAACCCAGGCTTGACAGTAGCTCTGCCCTCCCTTGCCTTCCACCACGGCCCACACCACAGGCCCGGGTGGGCAGTCTGGGTGAGTCATATTTGGCTCCTTGAAGGACAGGTAGGAAAACAATCTGCTCTTGGGATGCTGAGAGAGACAGAGACCTAAATGAGCTTATTAGGTGGAGAATCCCAGGCAGTGTCCCAGGGCTGTGACAGAGGGTGCTTTGTTTTTCTTCAACCCTCCACCCCAGCCTCAGGCAGACCGTCCTCTGCTCTTTGACACTGAGGGATACCAACTTCTCAGCTGCCTTGTGCAGCTGCCAGACTTTCACTAAGGGACTCCATTGCTGTTTCTGCAAGCACGATGTTTTATGCTGCCGAGAAGACTCCTTTCAGTTTTGAATATTTAGCCTGATTGGGGAAATCCTAACCTAGTGGGTGCGTCTGTTAGGTTGAATGAAGATCAGTAAACAACAGCAGGAACAATAATAACAACAGCAATGGTGAACTTTAATTGAACAATTACTATATGTCAGATACTGTTTTAATGACTTGCTTGCATTATTTTGTGGAGTCCTCACAACAATATGAGGTAGGTATGACGATGACCTTTTAAGAGAAAAAGATGGAGACTCAGAGATGTCACATAATTTGCCCGGGGACAGCGTATGTGTCTTTGACCATTTTGTATAGCTATAGCAGAATACCCCTGGGTGGACTTAGAGTCTGTAATACTGAGTGATCTTTCACAGAAACTAAGAACTGAGTATCACATGTTCTCACTCTTAAGTGGACCTTGAACAACTATCATAATACCATAAGGAAAGGAATGACAGTAGTGGGAAACTGCGGGAGCGTGGGGTTGGGGTGGGGAGATGGGATTGGCAATAGTGGAAAACTGCCTGAGGAAAGGGGGTCACAACTCATCAACAGTGACTATTTGTACACCTAAGCCTGAATCGTACCCCACAGTTTTAAAATAAAAAAATTAAACAAACAAAAAAGCCAGAATACCACAAACTGGGTAATTAATAAAGATCAGAAATGTATTCTTTCACAGTTCTGGAAGCTGAGAAGTCCAAGATCAAGGAGTTGGCATCTGATGAGGGCTTCTTTTTTTGCTGTGTCGTAACATGGTGGAAGGCAGAAGGGCCCCAAAAGGGCAAATTCTGTGTCCTCACGTGGCAGAAGAGCAGGAGAGAAAGAACCCCACTCCCACGAGCCCTTTTGATAGCAGCGTTCATTCTTTCATGTGGATGGAGTCCTCAGAACCTAAACGCTTCTCCACGGGGCCCCTGTGTATACTCCACCAACCGCTACAGACTTGCCGTGAGGCCTATGAACCTTCATGAACGAGCTTTGGGAACCTCTGACCTCACCTGCTACTGTCGTTCTACCCCGTTGCCCTTCCTGTTCTGGCTTCACTGACCTCCTTACTCTTCCTCAAATGCATCAGGCATTCCCCTGTCTCAGGGACGTAGTGCTTTCTATTCTCTCATTCTGGAATGTTCTTCACCCCATTGACTGCTGAGTTTGCTCCTTCACTTTACTCAGATCTGTTAGATGCTACCTTAGCTAAGAGACTGCCTGTCTCTAACCACTGTGTATCAAAAAGTATCGTCTCTCCTCGCCCCTGCCTCACTGCTCTTGGAAGCTGTCCCTTCCCACTGCTTCATTCCTCTTTGTAGCTCCCACCACCACATGGCGGGACATGGCAGTGTCCCACAGATACTTGGTCAGTGTTCCCTGCAGTTTGTCCTTGGCATTTAGAACTGTGCATGGCCCATGGCATTCTCGGTAAATGGTTGTTGAATGACTGTCATGGTGAATGAAATGAGGCACGCCACTCGAGTATAAGGCCAGTCCCACATGATAAGGCAAATGTTGACATGTCAAGGCAGAAGCTGATGAAATCCAGTGGTCTCTATGAAATACAGTAGCCAAAAATAACACAAAGATTTTAAAATAAAAATATGAAAAATATTTTTATTATGCTCCTATACAGATTATGTGCTTATAATCATTGCATACGAAGTTAGAATTCTGAACTTGATCCAGCTTAGGAAAAGTTACTTGTTATTATCTGTACAAATGTGTATTTAGAAATCCATATATCAATTATATGTGCCTTCTCCATGAAGTCTTCTAACTTCCCCAGTGAGAATTAATACCCGTGTCTTTGGAAATTCTAGAGTTCTTTATCTGTATCTTTCTAGTAAATAAGACAGCTTAGCATAGTGATTCAAATAAACATTGGATATGGAGTCTGGTAGATCCAAGTTCGAAGCTTTCTTTGACACTCAAGAGCTAGATAACTGGATAATTTACATAACTGTTCTTGATTTCTGTTTCTACATTTGTAAAATGAGGGTACAATAATGCTTCATTCATTCAACAAACATCTCTTGAGTACCTATTATGTGCCAGGCACTTCTTATATGTGTGAGATACATCCTGCATTCTACAAGGTAGCACATACAAAGACCCCTGAGCTCATGGTGGTTATATTCAAGTGATAATGTATATGACAAGGATTTGAATATCATCCAATGCCAAGTTAACATCAAACATTTTAGCAGATGTTGCCGGATGCCCTTCTGCTATCTATTCACCCCTTTTTCTGACCTCCAGATCCTCGATTACGTTTTGGTGTCCCGCTCCCACACATTCTGGGAACATCGACCACATCCATAGCCTCAGGAGTAAATTCTCACCATAATGGTCCTATTACCTATTTTGTCAGTGTTTGGTGTAGGAAGGAGAATGCTACTCAGGTCTGCATAAGTGACAGGAGACAAGATCTTCTAGGAGGGTTATGGGAAAGGTATTCTACAAAGGAAAAATAGAAAAGGTAGACTCATTTTTGCTCTGGAAGTTGTCATGTCCAGATGTCACATCTGGAACTGGCAGAGAGGACTTGAGTGACTTCCTAGACTGAGGAAGCAGCCAACGGAAGATGCAGAGTGGAGAAATGGAAGGGATCTGGGTTCTTGATGATATTGTCAGCCACAGAATCATCCAACCTTATAGCCTACCACACCGCCCCACCTTCAGACTACTTGCTCATACATTTCCAAATTATTGAAACTAGTGTGAGTTGTATTTTCTGCTACTTGCATGCAAAAACTCTCTAAATGATGTGATTTATTATGATGATACCATTTCCCTTGTATGTCAGTAAGGTCACTGGGAGTTGGGTCTATTTTATATTCATGTTTGTATTTATATTCCTGGTCCCACATAGCCCCATGTTTTACATAGAGTGGAAGATGAATGCATATTTCAATGAAAATGCATCTACGACCATGTATTTGCATTTTTGTATTTATGTGATCTTTTAGACTTTTTGCAGGTTTCATAAGAGGGTAATAAATACCACCTTACTTCCAAATGTTTTGGATCTAGGAGATGCAAAATTTTAAAGGACCTCACATTTTTGAATCCGTGTACTTGAAGTTCAGAGCCTCAGATTCAGTCTGTCTAGAATGGGCTTACATGAAGCAATAACCTATGATGTAAGTCAACACAAATATCTTTTATAAAGCCCTGTGAGTATGGCTGAGGTAGCAACTTCACTGAATAGGCAAGGACTGTCCAAGATCTGACATCTGCTGTGTGTTCATACCAGTGAGCTAAATTGAGGGTGGAGTCCACCCTACCCCATGATTTTGTTCAATGAGATCATAAGAAGCTGGACAATGTTTGTTCCAGGCTCTCAGCTGACAGCCTGAAGTCTGGTGATGTAGTGTTGGCAGGCCATGGGAAAATTAGCCTACTTTTTACAGGTGAGGGGACAGAGGCAAAAATAGCAAAGAGACAACTGGTCAACCTTCAAAGCACACTGAGGATTTATGGCGCATTCTCAGTACTCCACAGTATACATGCCCCTCTGCAGTTGGTCTTTCGGCTTCACTCAGTTTAATGTTCAACACCTATTTTATACTAGGCACTATGTGAGATATAAAGATGAGAAAGATGCATTATTTTTTTTTGCTCCAAGGAATAACCATCTAGTAGGAGAATATGATGAGTATGTAACTCATTCATCTATATGTTCATTAACTCATTCATTCACTCATTCAACCAAGTCCAAGAAACTAGGAATAAAGCGGCAAATAATGCTGATGATGTGCCTGCCTCTGTGGAGTTCATATTCTAACAGAGGAAATGTATGTTAAGGTGTTAATTCCTAATCAATGACTTCATTACATTTGTCATGCGTGCCATGAAGGAAAGAAATACAGGGTATCGTGAAAGCATTATCAAGGCACCTGATCCAAATGGGGGGGGCACTATTATTTCCATTTTGCAAATGAAAAAACTGAAACAGAGGGGAATTAAGAAACTTGCTTAAGTTCATCTATGGCAGAGCACGATGGAGCCAAACTGACTTTCAAGTTCTTAGCTACAGTGCTCTGCAGGAGGACCATGAACTCCAGGTCTGTCATGGAGCAGACAATTGTGTAAATTGACCTGGACCCTAGAGGAGGTGTCTGGAGGGCAGGGTTGTAACACAAGCTGGAATGCAATGGGTATCAGAAGAGAAATATAACCTGCTGTAGGGGGAAGTCAGGGAAGGGACATGCGTATCTGAAGGAAACATAAATGACATCTGGGAGGGGGCCATTTCCCTAGGATCCTGAAAGATGGAAGGTTTTCCACAGGGAGAGAGCGAGCAAAGGTAAAGAGGGCATCCGGGGCAGAGGGAAGAGTGTGAACGCCGAGTTCATAGCGGCAGGTTGGTTACTTAAGAGGACTTTGCCTGCTTCTCCACGCCATCCCCAACAGCACCCGGTTCACTTTCAGGCATATGTGAGGAGCCAGAGTTACAACCAGTTGCTGAACGTTCACTAGGGTCTTTCATTTCTACAATCCTTGCAGTGATCAGAAGATAGGAGGAGAAAAGAAAAACCATTAGTGGAGGTCCTACAGTATCCTAGGTGCTTTTGTGCATTATTTCACTTCATCCGCATACGAAGAACAATTTGGTTAAAGGTGACACATATCTAAATTCAACGAGCATACAAAGGACGTGATAATGCTGCTGGATAATAACTCATGAAACCCAAGGTAAGGAAAGCTGCTGAGTCCCAGGAATGACTGGAGTTGAAGACTTGAATGCTGATTTAGGTCTTGCTCTATTCTCACCCTGAGTCCTCTCTGAGTTCCCATTCATTTGTTTACTCTCTGTATATTCATTTCTTTTGCTTCTGAAGGTCATGTGGCCAGAAACCAATAGCCAACATCCCTCAAGGTTTTTACAAATCATCCTTACCATTTCTAAATCCTGAAAGAAGAGCTGTGAGCGGCCCAGCTTGGGTCAGGTGACTGCCCTGGATTCATGCATTACTATGTAGCAGTCGTGTTGCCCTAACAGGGTAGTTTTCACGATACCCGGTAGATTAATTGCAGGAGGCAATTCCATAAAAAGGGATTCTGGACATACTAAATAATAAACATCCTCCATAGTCCTCCACACATTTCGTGAAACATTAATAAACACACTTTACAGATGAGGAAACAGACTCAGAAGAGTTATGTAACTTATTCAAGGCCATACACCTCACAGCACTGTCTGACTTTGAAGTCTCCCATATTACACCCAAAGCTCTGAGAGTAGTGGGACATCACTGCAAGACTCACTATGACCCATCCTTTCCCTCGACGACCCCAATCTCACAACACACAACACACAACACAACACAAATGGGTTTCACACACCTTGAGCAGCAAAGAAACCCAGGAGAGTATCTACCCTAACTTGGGAACAGTGTGTCTCTGCTGGCCTTCCTGGCCTGTTTCTAGTCCTGATTTGAGGAATGAGAGGAGAACCTAGTGGAAAAAATGGGTGTCTAACACTGACCTACACACAGGTACAGAGCAAACACCTTATCCCTGGGAAGCCAGGACATTCTTAGTCCACTGTGACCTCTGGCTAGTAAACTCTTAGCATTAGAGTCAGGAGGGACCCGGGGGTATCTAGCCTGGAGCTCCTAATTTCTGCTTAGTAACTGAGGCTCAAGATGGGAAGTGGCCAGTCCAAAGTCACATGGCCATTATTCTGAAATTTCATTTCCTTCCCCCGGTCATTAGACATTTAGGTCCCAGATAAAATTGATTCTGTTTTT
This sequence comes from Tarsius wallacei, assembly GCA_963574415.1. Lineage (NCBI taxonomy): Eukaryota > Metazoa > Chordata > Mammalia > Primates > Tarsiidae > Tarsius > Tarsius wallacei. The sequence goes on from CAUYQG010005970.1 coordinate 27,172, forward strand.
CCCAAGAAAGCATATATGGGACATAGAAATCAAGTGGTTACCCAAAATTAAGACAACCAAAGTCAGCAATGATTTCCCTTTCCCCCAAAGTTCTTAGCCATTACTCCCCATCTCTACCATCCCACTTCCTTCCCGCTCAACAGCTCCAATATATTTCTCTACCCACAGGCACGCACTGATTCATTACTCCATGGTGTGGCTTTGCAGGGTGCAACTTTCTCCCTCCTCCGGTCCCACCTTTGGTTTTGTATATTTGCTTTGCTGTATTTTCTTTTGTGTTTACCGCTTATTGAGCAGAACCATGGGTCAAGGGATGCCGCTAATTGATTTACAGGTATTATGTTTTGTAATCCTACATCCTTCCTATACTTTGCAAGTATTCTTCTGCCTTTTGTGCCTTTGCAGATGCAGAAGTGGAGACACCAGGAGATGAAGGTGCTTAGGCCCTGTTCACACAGCTGGTATTTCATTGAGCCAGGATGTCAGCCCATGTCTACCTGACTCAACGTCTGTGCTCACACCCAGTCAGCTACAGAGCCTCTCAACCACAACTTCTCAACGAAGTCTGATCACTTGTAGGTTAGGCGCACTGATTGTCTTGCAGTCTGTTTTCTCCTTGCAACATGGGTGTCCCTACACTCACGTTAACAAGCTTCCTCTTTTAAAAGTTTGTTTCCTCCCTGCGCCATCTATTTTAACCACACAACTAGTGTTTGCGGCCAAGGCTGACATGGAAATTCATTCTACATTGTAATGGCTTGTTCTTTTCTCCATCCAGGTAAAGAGTGTAATTTTTAATATTATTTTTTGATTTCTTATCTAAAAAATTTATCCAGTTCTTAGATCTTTGGGGAAAAGGTAAATCATTGCTGACCTGGACTGTCTTAATTTTGGGTAATCACTTAATTTCTATGTCTCATATATACTTTCTTGGGAAAGATAGAATCAGTTTTATCTGAAACCCAAAAGGACACAATGTCCCATCTCATTGTTTCTTGTGTCCTTTTGATGGAGTGTCAGGATTGGCTCTTATTCTGTATTCATTTAGCCTGACCTGAACCAGACAACATTATCTCTGATCCCAGAATACTCTTTAACAAGGCTACATGTCAAGTTACCACATGTTACCCCAGAATGCCAGGACTCTTGCCACGCACTGTGAATTTGCAGTTCTGCATCCTCTTCCAAACTCCTAGCATTGCTTTTGATGTGAAAAAGCAATTTTAAAATGTACCATATCTAATATAACACATGGACATAGTCACCACTCACATTCTTTTAATTAAAAGCTTCGGTACACTGCCTTTTGCTGACAGTTGACACCAATGCTTTAATGCCATTTTCTATTATTGATTAATGAGGTGCATACTCAAAGCAAATTGGGGAATAAATCATCAATGACATTGATTTGCTTACCAGCTCTCCAATAAATGTGTATAATTAATTGTGGGCATGCTACCTGTCTCTTATAGTGTGACACCTTTCCTCAGTTCTTGGCCTCTCCTTTCTGCTATGCTGTTAATGTAGAAGGATTGGGAGCATAACTGAAGGTGCAGTGTTGGTGAGAGCTTAAGTTGCAGGTACATCTGATACCCTAAGGAGGAAAGAGCATTTTTGTACAATCCTGAGGAGCAGAGGTGAGAAGACTGGTGGAGAGGATGTTTCTGCTTGAATGAGGCCGCTTATTATTCCTAAGGGCTTGCATGGGTTTCAGTGACACCTTTGGAACTGGTTACTTCTGAATCAGCACGGCCGTAGAATCAAGTGGTTTGCATTTTCATGGTCATGCTGGGGAAAAGCCTTGGCCCACAGGCGCCAGGTGAGAGATAGAGGTGACTCGTGTTCTTGTTCAATGGGTCAGAGTCTGCTCTTGAAAGAGCAAGTCTCTCCTCTGGATGCAGGAGTGAAGGGAGCTCTGTATGCCTTCTGGGAACCAGGTCCTGAGAGGCAGTGGGGTATGGTGGGTGGGTGCCCTTCTTCCAGAGCCATCTTGGGTCAAGTCCCAGCACCATGATTTACTCTCACCCTTTGTGTGACCTTTGGCAAGTTACCTAGCATCTCAGGCTCAGTCACCTTTTCTATAAAGGAGGAAATGATAATAGTAGATAACTCTTAGAGTTGCTTTAAGGATTAAATGAGATAATTTGTGCTTGAACTCTATTGTTCTATAGAACATCATCAAGACATCCTCTTTAACTTCCTGCTTTTGCATGTCTTTTTTGTTGTTCCTTTGAAGTAAACTTGGCCCCTCCTGAATCAATTTCAAGGGTTTTCATCAAACACTCTTTTATGGTAAGTACTTTCCCACATGCTGCCTAATGTCATAAGATGCAAAGAGTATATAAACTATTTGACTCACTCAGATCCTCAGTTCAGTACCTACCACTCACTATCCAGCACTGTGCTAGGGACTTGGTCTCTGTACCTCTGCCCTCAGGGAACTCACCTTGCTGTGTAAGTGCATGGCTAATCACACCTGTGAGCTGAGGCATTTCATCAGACTGAGGCATCCGAGAAGATTCCTGGAGGAAGTGGCATTTGAGTGATGAGTGAGGAAGGCTAGTGGAGGACATCTCAGCAGAGGGCCAAGCTCTGCAATGATTTGACATCTCTAGAAGCTAAGGTGGGTTGTGTTTGCGAACATAAATGTAAAGATTAAACAGAGAGTTTGCAGACATCTCTGACTCCCTACCCTGGCCTGTGAGGTCCAGTAGGAGTTTGACCCCTGGTGACCTTGTAGGCCACAATCCCCACCACTTTTTTCCTCACTCATCATGGTCCATCTGCACTGACCACATTTGCTGGATGTGTCAAGCCTGCTGTCGATACAAGATTTTGAGGCTGCTCTGCTGTTCCCTCTTGGAGTGCTCTGTCACCAAAGTCTCCCAAACCACCTCTTTCTCATACTCCATATCTCAGCTCAAAAGCCACTTCTCCTCTGAGAGGCCTATCTAACCACCTAATCACAGGAACCACACCCAGGAACTCTCTCTGTGTGCTCCTGGCACTCTGACTATCTGAAATCTTTCTGCCCTTGATGGCAACTGCCATTACTCCAGAATCTGGATCAGCCTGGGCTCCTGATTAAAGATTTTGTGTGATCAGACCACTCTACTAATCCTCCATGGATAAAATATGAGAAGAATAAACCTTTGTTGTTTTATGACATTAAATTCCTGAGATCGTTTGTTACTGCGGCATATTCTGACAGATACAACACTGTATCCCCCCGTTCCCTGACCAGGCACACAGGTAAGTGCTCAGTGATTATGTGTTGGCTACTTAAACAAGGGAAAGAAGAAAAGAAGGGTGCTAAGAGGAGGGGAGGAAAGTGAATGTTAGGATGAGGCAAAATAAAATGACTCACAGGGGATTACCTTCGCTAGGACAGTGACTGACAACAAGAATTCTTCTACCTAGTGATATACTTTCCAAGGCGTCCAACAGATTGAGATAGCATTATAAAGGGAGGAATATTTGGGATTTGTGATAGCATCCCACTCTTTTTAGGCTGTTATCAGGTAGATTCCTGACTGTGGTGTTACCAGTCATCCTTGATGCCTGTGGTCTCTGGAGAAGGACAGATTACAGGACCGGCTGCTCCCCAGGAAGTTTCTTTTGTGTCCAGGTCCCTGATCCAATCTTGCGTTCTTGGTATCTCACCAAAAAAAACCCCTTCGCTGTTAGCCCTGTATTGACCACATCCAGGTACCTGTTGGAAGATGGTTTGCAGCTCTGGGGTCACATCTGACCCCAAACGCTCTTGGTACTGAAGGACATTGGGGCTCCACACACTCCTGGCTGTGTGTCACATAGAATAAAGAATGAGACCGATTAGAAACAGATGGCTTGAAACAACCATCAGGAGTCCCTTGTATTTCTAATCTCTGGAAGTTGCACCACTGCTTCTCTGAGCCCAGAAAGGCTCTGGCTGGTGACGTAGCAGTGTGAGGGACCGCCGAATTGTTGGCATTCCTTTGTTCTGAGGAGAATAAACTAGTTTCAGTTAAAATAAGAACCAGATTGCCTGAAAATGTTTAAGTCTCGGGATTCACTGGTTGAAAACAACTTGTAGAGTGTTTGAATGAGAAATTTCCCAAGGATGGCTTTGGAGAAGAAGGAGGCTGCCAGAGACTGCATCATTGACTAAATACCGCAGAAAATGGCTCCATATTTTATTGCTGTGTGTGTTGAACTATGGAGAACAAGAAATTGGAAAGGCCCAAACCCAGTCGTGTCCAAATGCCCCAGCTGTTCTGTTCAGGGAAGGATAATTCATAAACAGAGAAACAGGCAACACATTTTTGGATCTGGCTCAGCAACAAGTTAGAAACCATCGCGTTGTCAGGACCCCTTTGTCCACCCAGCACCCTTCCCCACCTTTTCCCCTCGGATGCGCTTGAGGCTATGTCTCCATCCCATCCTGGAAAAGTCATGTGGCATGCAGGAGATGGTGTGTCGAATTGCCTCGGTCCTTTTGGTGTCTATTTTTTGTTAATACGGGCCTTGCAGAGTGATACACAACCCAAGACTATCCCAGGGCAGCTGTGTGGCTCCTAAACTTAGATTTAAAATGAGAAAAAGGAAGAGAGAAAGTGGCAGTCATGAGATCTCCGCTGTCTCCTGTTAGAATCCTGTTAGAGCTTCCATTCAGGCCTGGAAAAAGTCATCTGATGACATTGACCTGACCACCGCCCCCACCCCACAGCATGGAAGAGGGTGGGGCTTGCCAACAAGATGATTTCCCCTCCTTTCTCCGCTTCCTGCAGACTCCTACTCGGCAGCACCCTGGCTGCCTTCCAGCTGGGCCTGGATACTGTGCTATGGTGAACCCCGCCCTGCACGTTCTAGTCTGCATCTGGAGGTACCTCAGCCTCTGGCTGTTGGCCTACTAGAGCAAGGCAGACTTTCACAGGCCAGCACAGCATTGGCTCTGGAGACGAGCGGCAGAGAGGACTGGTAAAAAACCCTAATGTCTTTGAGGATCCCCTATGAAGAACGTGGATCCATGCTGATTTTTCTGAAAAAAATTCTTTTTTCAGAAATGTTGGACTCTGTTGTTTCCTTTGAGCAACAGCGTGGAATAATACAAGTCCATTCCATTCCGTCTTGTTTGTCGTTTACTTGCCACAATTTAACTCCTTTTGAGCTGCCAAGCTGACATTTTCACATGGCTCAGTCTACTGCATTGTTTTAACACTGTCCTGAGCCCTGGGACTGGCAAGAACAATTAAGAAAAAGGTCCTTCAGAAAGCACGGCACCCAGTAAAGGAGATGGGTGTCTGGTGCTAGTAAGTTGTGCGGTATACTGTGATTCGTGGAACCGTAGGGGCAAATGCCAGGGGTGGAAAGAAGGGTATGTCGAGTCCTGCTTGATCAGAATAGGAAAGGTTACCAGAATCAGTTATTTGTTACTGCATGCGCATATGAGCTTCTTGTTTAATCCCATTTACTCAGTAAGTACTTAGAGTGGGGAGGAAGAGGTGTGTGGCATTCTTTTTCAAATTAAATTTTTATTTAAGAATAATTTTAAGTTTATAGAAAAGTTGTGAAGATAGAAAAAAGAAAGCATTCTCCTATACCCAGCACCCAGTGTCCCCTAATATTTTACACTGCCATGGTTCGTTTATCAAAGCTAATAAATTAGCACTGGTACACTATTATTAACTAAATTCTAGACTATTCAATTTTACTGTTTTTTTCTGCCGATATCTTTTTGCTGTCCACATTGCACTTGAGTTAGTAGTTTTAAAACACATTTGCAAATTCTTTAACACCTGTATCATAGACATTGGGGTTTGTGTCCCCTTACCTTGAAACCGAACTGGCTTTGGTGACTGCCAATAGACAGTAGAAGTGACATCATATGACTTCTGAGTCTAGGCCACATATGGTGATTCAGTTTCTGCCTTGCTCACGGAAACATTCACCTTTGAGGCCTGAGGTCTCCAGGAAAGCAGTCCAACTGCCCTGAGACCGACATGCTGTGAGGAAGCCCAAACTAGCCAATGCACAGAGACCACAAGGAGAAGCCTCAGGACCCCACAAAAAGAGATGTCCACCTGTCCTGCTGTCTCCCTACCCCTCAGTGGTTCTGGCTCAGCCCTGTTCCAACTTCACCCATTGTTATACTGTAACCGAGGAAGAGGCCCTGAGCCAGGGCTGCCCAGCCAAGACTTTCCTGAGTTCCCAATGTACAGACACTGTGAGGGGTAATAAAATGGTTGTGTTGTTTCAAGTGACTACTGTTAGGTACAGAGGGTGCAGAGGGGCCACAGCACTGCTGGAGCCAGAGATCAAAGTAACACAAAGATTCGCAACACAAAGAAATGAAGGAAAGATTTATTTATTTGTTTGTTTGTTTATTTATTTATTTATTGAGTTGGAGTCTCACTCCATCGCCCAGACTGGAGCGCAGTGGCCACTCCCAGCCACCGCAGCCTCGACCTGCTGGGCTCCGGCGATCCTTCCGCCTCAGCCTTCCGAGTAGCTGGAACTACAGGCGCGCGCTACCACGCCCGGCTGATTTTTTGATTTATTGTAGAGATGAGGTCTCGCC
>CAUYQG010005976.1:0-12317 GCA_963574415.1 Tarsius wallacei
GCAACTTGGCGAGAACTCATCTCTACAATAATAAAAAAACTGGCCAGGCGTGGTAGCACATGCCTGTAATTCCGGCTGCTTAGAAGGCTGAGGCGGAAGGATCGCCAGAGCCCAGCAGGTCGAGGCTGCGGTGGCTGGGAGCGGCCACTGCACTCCAGTCTGGGTGACAGAGTGAGACTCCAACTCAAAAAAAAAAAAAAAAGGAATATTCACCGCAAGCAAACTTAGCAAAACTGTGGCAGAGAAAGTAGGATGAGACATTTTCAATATGTAACAAAAGGTTAATTTTTGTGATAGATAAGAGGGTATAAAACTCAACTAGAAAAAGACAAATGATCCCAATTTTTTAAATAACAAAAGTAATAAACCAAGTAATAAACATATCTGATAAAAGTATAAAACATTCACTTTCATTAAAAAATCAATAAACTACAAATCTACAAGTCCCTTCCCTACCACCAAAATTGACACGTTTAAAAGATTGATAATTCCAAGTGTAGACAAAGATGTGAAGAGAAACAGACTCTTTCACACTATCTTCACAGACATACAAGTTCCTTTGTAAAAGGTAATTTTGATGAATCCATCTAAATTCAAAATGTGCATATCTTCCACTCCTGCAATTCCAATTCTACTAATTTATCTGCTAGAAATATTCACATAAACACACAAAGACATGCACACAGAGATATGTATTTATTGTGACAGTATTTGAAATAGCAAAAACCTGCAAATAACTGAAATTTCAGTTTATAAACAATGGAGAAAATACAATAAATTCTGTTATGTCCAAACAATATAAAATACTATCCAGTTATTTTAAAATTTTGAAGCTCCATCACTGGAATATTTGTTCTCAAAGTCTTCTGCCTCCATGTAAGCAGTTACTCTAACACAGAGGCCACCATGCTATGAGAAAGCCCAGCTACCTTCTGGGTAGAGATCACATGGGAAGGCCCTGAGCCTGGATAAGGAGAGACAGATGTATGGTGAGCCCCATCCCCTACTGTTCCAACTTGTCACCTTCTGACTGCAGCTGTGTGAGAGATCCTGAATTGCACAGGCCCAGTCAAGCCTTTCCTAAACTTCTGACCCACCAAAAACCTTGAGAGACTTTTGAGTCTACAGAGCTGATGACCAGATGCTGAACAGAGATGGATTTATCAAGTTAGTCACATCAACCAAGATGGCTCCCTGACCACATGAGGAAATACACTTGCCTTTCTCCTTCGCCCAGATTTTATGCCTACATCACTCCTAAAGTAAGATGATGAGTGAAGGAATTTAAGAGCTGGCTCTGCCCAAAGTACATGCCAGCCAGCTTCATTCAGCAGTAATCATCCTGTTCTTCATCACTTGGCTGGAGGAAGGGAGATGTCTGAAAACTAACCCATATACACAGTGCCACGGTGATGTGGGTAGTGTGATGGGCACTTTTTTCCTTTGGGTTCAGGCACAAAGGTTCATGTAGGTCCACTCCGAATCTTCATGTGGAGAAATGGACTTCTGATTATACATACTAGTTTTATGGTATAAGGATATTAGTAATCTTGGAAAGAAAGAAAAAAAGAAAAACAGGGCAAGATGAACCTGAAAGCCTAAACATCTTGTAGTGCCAGAAGTGAGGAAGTACTAACCATACACAAACACACACACACACGCACACAATGATGTATGTCAAAGGACCACAGAAGTCAACGCCCAGTGGCCAAAGCTGGAACAACTGAGCAAAAATAAGTAAATAACATAATATTGGGTTATAATCCAAAGTAGAAAACAAATATCACTGAGTTCATACTATTACTTAAAAAAAAAAAAAGGCTGAATCAATAAGCATATGGGGGAGAATACACAAATCTCCAGGACAGAAGAATTCAAAATTTATGGAGATACTCTTACAAGAGTATCTTCATCTTCAAGAAGGTGGAACATAACTCTCTACCCTCAAGTGAGGGCTGAGCATACTAACTTCCTTCCAAAGGTTCGGCATGGAAAGGGGGGAAAAGTATCTCTACAGTGGAGAAACCTAAAAAAAAAAAAAAAGCAGATGACCTCAGGTCATCAAGGTTAACATCATCAGTGACAATCATATTTATAGCTTATGCTCTTGAAATGACGTGTTCAGAATGGCACCTTACCTCTGTGGTCTGCCTGCCAAAAATACAGCATCCAAGTCATGAGAAAAACATCAGACAAATCCCAATTGAAGGGCATTCCACAAAATACATGACTCATCCTCCTTAAAACTGTCAAGGTCATCAAAAACAAGGGAAGTCTGAAAAAATCTAGCCAAGAGAAGCCTAAGGAGACACGACAACTATTAATAAATGTAATGTGGTATTCCTGGATGGGATACCGGAACAACAAACCAAAAAGGACACTGGGGAAAAAGTAAGTAATTCTGAACAAAGCATGGACTTCAGTTAATAAAGTATCATTACTGCTTTATTAGTTTTAACATATGAAGCATACTAATGACAGAGGAACTGTGGGTGGGGGATTTGGGAATTATGTGAACTAGCTTCACAACTTTTCTGCAAATCTAAAAAACCCTAAAAAAGAACACTTATTAAAGAAAAAAAAAGAATGAAGCATGAGTTCATATTATTCCACCATGAAGTTTCCATTGTTTAAAATTGTTGATCTATTTTCTTTTAAATGCATCTACACAGTCAACCCCATATATACCCACATAATTGAGAAATGATTCTATATACAATTTTGTTTCATCTTTTCTCAAATAGTACTATTTTGCAAACATTTTCTTATTTTGTCAATAAATATTTTCATATATACATATTTTAATTTAGATAGATAAAAATGGAACCTGAAAATATGCAAACAATATATGGCACTCTTGAGTGAAGAAGGCAAATTGAAATTTCACTTCATACATTTCAGCAACATGTGATCTTTTTTTAATCAACAATGTATGGACATTGCAGTCACATGGGATTCCTACCTGTGACGGACACGTGGTCAGTTGCCTGAAGGAAGGCACTGCACCCACAGGTGCTAAAAGTGATTCCCCCACAGGGATTGCCTCAGCCACCTTGCCCAAGGTCTCATCTTCTTCCTGGGGCAGCGTGCTCCCTTTTGGACCACTCGAAAGGGTCCTGTTAGTTTAAGAATATCCACAAGGTGGGCGTGGCCTCCACTGAGCATCACATCTGGTGAACATCCAGTAAGCCTGGCAGCTCACCTTCACCCTCTGCTTAGTCCCGCTTCCTTGTCTTGCCTTCCCCAGGTGCTGATCTCAAGAGTAAACTCCAATAAAAATCACAGGCATGCTCATCTCCATCTCTGAGTCTGCTTCCCAAGAAACCCAAACCAGGACACTGCCTTCCTCCTGATCTGCAAGCTCAGAGAAGTCACTGCTCCCTTTCCCAAGCTCCCTGGCTCCAGGCATCAGGACAGAATGAGCCAAGGAGAAATACTGGCAGAAGACTGCAGGGTGGAAGAAGAGAGACATCATAATCTCTCTCCCCTGTTCTCCCTACAGTGGCACCATCTCCCCAGCATCCCTGCTCCTACAGAAAAGCCCCAACTCCCAAGTTCTGGTTTCAGCATCCTTCGCCCTCCTGGAGGTAGCAGCTTCCTTCTGTTACTCTTCTCAGGGTTGCCTCTGGGTCTCAAGGGCCCCTGTTTGGCTGTTAGTTCTTCTAACGCTTCTGGAATGTGTTTCCTATATTACATTTTCTTGATTAATTTATCTTACTTTGTCTGTTTGAGTAGATTCGAACACAGTAAAAGAATCAGACCAAGAGGAACAGATATAAACAGACAGAAATACATCCCAAGGCACAATCTAAGTTAAATTTAATACCGGCAAAGAACTTCCATTTTGAAGGTTCACCTGTTTTATAATTCTTGAATCTTCTATGTGCCAAAAAAAATGTTTTACCTAGGTTTTGATTCAGCAGGTTTCAGAAGAAGAAAAATTGTCCTCTAAATCCTGAAAAGAGTCTGTCTCTTTGGAAGCTACTCTCAAGATATGACTCATTACATAAATGTAGGATTAAATGATTCTAGAAAATAATTTTTTAAAGTTTAGTTCAACTCAGGAGATAGGAAAGGGAAGAAAGTAGTTTATTACTGGTGCAGAACACAGCCCTTCCTACTCTCAGGCAGAGGACAGAACAGTTGGACTACTTATCCAAAAGATCTGGCTTTTTCTTGCCTCGGCAAGTATCTTGCCTACGCAGGTAGTGGGGTCAGAGATGAAAAATAAAAGGTGGAAAGAACATAGCGTGCAGTTAAGTTTAGGTAATTTATTTGTTTTTGTTTTTTTCTGAAACAATTTTTGGAACTAGAGTACCTTGTGTTTATCCTTGAGAAACGGGCTCAGTAGAAACAATAAGATGACAGAGGATTTCTAGCAGTTCTTCCTAATGACAGTAAATGAGATAACAGGGAGATATAAACAATCATTTAATCTCTATAAAGGCCCAGTGCTTACTCAATCACAATTACAGTGGCAGCTTAAAGACACAATTTAAGCATTGGTCATAGGTTTAGAATCTGGGAGGGAACATAACTTTAGAAATGTATCATCTGTAGGCTTAACTCAACATGGTTCTAGTCAAAAATCATTTGGATAAGAAACTTTAAAATAACATTTACAAAAATATTCACAACTTGGGCAACACCCTCCAGTCTCCTCCCACTGTGGGTGCATTCCTCTCCTCAAAAAATTCTGCTTTCTAAAAAAAAAAAAAAATTCACATCTTGAGCCTTTTAATGTATTCTATTCTTTTAGTAAATGTTTCTTGAACATATGCTATGTACATTCTCATTGTTACGAAATGAAGAACTAGAAAAGGTTTTTTTAAAAATAAATAAATAAATAAATAATATCACAATCTTCACATGCTATCTAATAGAAGCTTTCAAGATGACAAAAGCATTCCAGGCCAGGTGCAGTGACTTGAGACCAGCCTGGGCAACATAACAAGACTTCATCCCCATTAAAAAAGAAAAAAAATTCATTCATCTGTGCTGCCCAACATGGGAGCAACCAGCCACATGCCACAACTGAGCACTTAAAATGTGGCTGACGTGATTGATGAACTAAATGTTTTATTTTATTTAGCTTTAATTAAGCAAATTTTAATCATCCTTGGGTCCCTTCAATTGGTTTCTGCCACTAAAGTTAAAATGATCTTTCCCAAATGTAAATCAGATTTGTCACTAAGAACAAAAACACAAACCAAATCAAACAAACAAGCAGAAAAAGACTTCAGTGATTTCCAATTGCTCTTAAAACAAAAGCCAAGGCCGGGCTGGGTGGCTCAGCCTGTCATCCCAGCACTTTGGGAAACCGAGTGGATTGCCTGAGCCCGTGGGTACGAGACCAGCCCGGGCAACTTGGCGAGTCCTCGTCTCTACTATAAATCAATAATTAGCCAGGCGTGGTGGTGCACGCCTATAGTTCCGGCTACTTGGAGGGCTGAGACAGAAGGATCGCCCAAGCCCAGCGGGTTGAGGCTGCGGTGGCCATGAGTGTGCCACTGCACTCCAGCCTGGGCAATGGAGTGAGACTCCGATGCAAAATAAACAAATAAACAAACAAACAAAAGCCAAAATTCCACCTGGAGCCAGCTTCATCACACACCACCCAGCTCTGCAGGCTCTGGCCTCTTCCCAGCTCTGGGACAAATGGTGTCCCCTCTTGTCCCAGAGCCTGTACAGCACTGCTGCCTCCCTCAGAATCCTCTTCTGCTTGCCTGTCACTTCCGAAGAAATGCCTTCTCAGACCTCTGTGATCAGGCCAAGGCCCCCTTCACCATTCTCCGAGGCCCTGTACACAGCAGCTTCTAGGCTGCCCAGATCACAGCTGCAACGTGGGATAGTCTTGTGCGATTTTTTGGATAACTATCTGGTCCCCTGAGACCATGGGAACAGAAAGTCCTTCTCTTCGATCATTTAGCCCCCACCCAGCCTCTTGCACAGGACTGGTCACACAGCAGGAGAACTCTAAATGTGTTAAGTCACCTACAAATCGTAACATTAGCAAACCTAATCGAGCATCTACCATCAGACACTCTTCTCATTATGTCTTATTTTATTTAACTTTAATTAATACTAATTCACTTCACCCTCAAAACAAACCTATAAGGTAGCTACTATTGCTATCTTCATTTTAACTGGGTGCAGTAGCTGATGCCTGTAATCCCAGCATTTTGGGAGGCCAAGGTGGGAGGATTGCTTAAGGAGTTGTTTCATGCTCATTTCCTTGGCAAATCCCAAAACAGGTAAGACGAACACTCTTCCCACGTTAATATTTCATTCACCCACTCTAAAGAGTCTAATCTAAATTATGCCAGACGGCTCTTTATAGGAAGCTAGCTTGTTTGGATGATGAAGTATTATGGAATAAACTCTGTGCCAAGGACATTCGACCTGATTCAATATCACCTGAAAAATCCCTGATACAAGATCCCTTTGTTCTGGTTTCGTGTCAAGTATATTATTGACTGTTGAGAAGGTAGTGCAGTGGAAACTTCGAACCGGAGAGTTCTACTGAGGTGCAATGGAAAGAGAAATCTACATGGTATTTTGATAGAGGGACCGCAGGATTGGAAAAACATCTGAACGCTCTCAGGTAACAGCACAGGCAGAAGATTGGCACAGCTGAGAGCAATTAAAGGACAAACCAGTGCAGAGTCAGGAAAAGGCAATTCGTGTACAGGCCACCAATGAGGCCTGCAGGCAGTTCCTGAAAGCCGGAGACTGCACACGTGAAGGAAAACAAGAGTCGACGCAGTGTCTGTGCACAATGGGGCTACCAGTGTGTCACTGTGTTACTGAGGTCTAAGGAAGGAAAGGGTCACAGACAACCACCGGCGGCACCGGTTCCACCCAACGCAACCACAGCAGAGGCCATGGAGAAACATCTCGTTTGTTTGTTTTCATTCACAGCACGTTGTCTGAAGTCAATGCACAGCAAGGGTTAATTAAACCTCCCAGCTCCAGAAATTCCCTTTGCTGTGCCTTCTGTACCAGCTCACAGCCCCACGGAGTGTTGCTCTTCAGACTTTACTGTACTCTGCGGATCTGCGAAAATGCAGATCCTGGGTCAGTAGGTCTACGGTGGGGCCCAAGACTGTATTTCTTACAAGTTCTAAGGGGAACGATGCTGATAGGTTAGTCTGCAGACCACACTTTGGGTAGCAAGGATATAAAGTGCCTTCTGAGTAAGGAAAAACAAAAATTTCACAGTCACACCAAAATGGGTCAACAGTAACAAGAAAAACAACTACGTATCCAGGGCACGCTATATTCCACCTTGTACCCATTACATAATGTACTTCTTCTCCTATCAGATCAAATGATTTTGTCTCTAGTTTAGAGTTGTGGAAGCTGATATTTAGGAAAGTCGTTTGTCTACATGCAAACAGCTAATAGTAGCACCAGGATTTAAACCTCATTCAGACTGACTCTGAAACTATTCACCCACAAACAAACTAGAGAGGAGATGATAACAGTGATTAATTTTGTGATCTTGGAAAGTCTCCAAAATGTCTGTGAGCCATGATTTCTTCATCTCTAGCATGAGGGCAACAGTCTAGCTGTAGTTTGGAGCAATAAGGTAGTAGATGTAGGATTTTGAAATCTATAAAAAAAAGGATATACACAACCATTGTAACTTGCTTATTCTCTACTCTTCCTCTCCCTTGGACTTAAGATATTACGGAACGTATACCTTTCCTAAAAGCAGCTACTGTACTCTCAAAACTTTTGGTATCAGGATCCCACTCCTCTCCTAAAAATGACTGATGACAATAAGAAATCTTTTCAGATGATTGTGCACATTCTTCTCCAAAAACACACCAAAATTCTACAAGTTGGTATTTCTTAAAAGTAAACTGCAACATTAAACTTGAAACAATATTTACGAATGTTTCACCCTGTTACACTAAAATATACATTAGTCTATCTTGCACTTTGAATGGAACTTGCAACAATGCATACTTTGAAGCATTTTCCACTGGTCCTTTGGATACTGGTTCACTGAGTTATGTCATTCTTCCAAATGTGGATACATGTCATTAAACAAAATGGAAAAAAAATCACATTCCTTATTCTCTTCATCCATTTCATCGGAAAGAAAAAAATCTTTAAGGATTGGGAAGCTGTTAAGCTTATAATGGCACACACAAGTTTTTCAAAATTCTGATTTTTGCTTAGAAGTCCACATTTTATCACAGACAACAGAAATCTCCATTGGTTTTCCTTGAAGTGACAAGTTAGCTTCATTCATTTTTGAGAAAATGTGTGCCAAATGCCCAAATCTGAATAATAGTTTGTCAGTTCTTTCAAATAAAAATGGTGTTCCTTGAAAAAGAAAAACAACAAAAGGCAGCTAGTTCAGCTTGTAACTTGAAAAATCGGACAACTGCTTTTCCTCAAAAAAAAAAAAAAACAAACCACTACTTCAGTATCTAGCAGATATGTTACATGTGTATTTCAAATTTTGTCACACAGAGTATTAAAAGGATGGGTAACCCAGGTTTGAGACTTAATAAAATTTGCTTCATCAAGGACATTTTTACTGCTCCATTTAAGACAATCTCTTAAGCAAAATTTTCTTTATTTTTAAATGACAAGTGCATGCCTGCTTGTGCAACTATGGCCACTACAAATGATTTCTGCTAAGGCATCAGCAGTTTTACCCAACACTGCTTTCATGCCATCAGTGGACATGTCACTATAGTCAAAGGGTAAATGATATCTTGCTATTGTTGTTAAAATAATTTTCAGCCCAGGTGTGGTGGCTCAGCCTGTAATCCCAGCACTTTGGGAGGCCGAGGTGAGAGGATTGCCTGAGCCCGGGGGGTCGAGACCAGCCTGGGCAACTTGGTGAGACCTCATCTCTATAATAAATCACACACACACAAAAAAACTACCCGGGCATGGTGGCATGCGCTTATAGTTCCAGCTACTTGGAAGGCTGAGGTGGAAGGATTGCCTGAGCCCAGCAGATCAAGGCTGTGGCAGCTGTGAGCGTGTCATTGCACTCTAGCCTAGGCAACAAGAGTGAGACTCCAACTAAAATAATAACAATAACAATGATTTTGACTTCGAGGTTCCCCTGAAAGCCTCTCAGGGAACCTCTTGGAATCTACAGAGCATACTTTGAGAAAAATAGGCTTAAATATTTTGGACAAAATTTTGTTCTACCAGTGCTGTCTTTTGCTTATAAACATATTTATCCAAAATCACTTAAAGATACTCTGAAACAATATGAGGCTCTCTTTGGACAAAAAAAAACCTCAAAACAACAGTTGTATTTATTCTATCGCACAATAACATCACAAAAAACTACTGAACTTCTTTTCAGCTCTCTCTCCCTGTAAGAGACCACAGGCCTTAGATGTTTCATTAAAACCCATTAGCAATTGCTGACGTGAATTTACGTCATTCCACATTCCTGTTCCTGGTTGCCACTGATGTGAATTTACGTCCTTGAAAATTCTGTTTCTGAATGCTGCAACACTGTCATATGTATGTGTTATTATATTTTGCTTGAAAATGAATAGTGAGGCAAGGAGAAAGTTAATTGAGATAATTCTCTAATATCAACTGTACAATGTTGTCATTGATTTGCGTAGCTGGTAAAAATTGCAAGTTGGTCATTATTTTGTTGCGATTCATGCTGTGTTTTGATATTTCAGAGCTTTCACACTTCAATATTAAAAATAATTTCCCACAATTATGGAAAATGAAGAAATATATGCCGATGAGACTTCCGAGGTTGAAGGTGAATCCAGTGAACTTATTAGTGACAGTGAGACAGATAGTGATGTAATGATGCACTGTAAATGAAGAAATATATATATATAATATATATTGAGTTTATAATCCAAATAAAAATACAAAGTACAGAATGCCAGTCGGAGTGGTGTCTGAGGTAAATACTGGATATGTCTGCAGCTTTCAGCTGTACTGTGAAAAAGGTGACAATTTAGAAAAGATCATTTCACTTGTGCTTAACGACAGAAGTTTGCGGCAACCAGCTTCAGATTTTCTTTTATTTCCACCCGCTCTCAGTATTAGGAAAGTGAAAAATTCACCGATCGCGAATGTGTTAAGACCCAGATGCTTGCTAATGCCAACAAGTTTTCAAAGGAAAGAAACTAGCTTTAGGAAGAAGTTACTAGTTCAAGAATATTCTCCTGAAAACCAAGAAAGTGATCTTTAAGACTACCAAATCACACCTGTGATAGAATGCTTGCCTGCTAAACCTGTGTAAAGACCTAAAATATGGTGAGAAAATAGTCAATCCATAAATGAGATATGCTTGTGAAAGTTCACTGACTTCAAAATGATTCTATTGTAATTCTCTATTCTCCTATCCTAGTACATTTTAAAATGTGTCAAGAAGGAAACTCAAGAAGAAGAAATCAATTTCCCCAAAATCTGCGTATCTTGAAGTTCATAAAAACAAATGATTATTCACTTCACACTAATAAAAAGTACACTAATTTTGGTTTCCACCCAGGGAAATTTAGTCACTGAACTACTAAAAGACACATGTAAGATCAGAAATCTCTTAGGTTCTAACAACATATTGTTCATACTGAAGCAGGCAAAGGAGAGAAGGAAACCCAATGGCAGACAGAGCTTGAACAGGATATGCCATCTAGTCATCATGGAGAAGGCAAATGGATGGGATGGTATTAGTCCTTCATCCACGGTAAACATCTGCAGTTGAAAGTCATTCTAGGCCAGGTGCAGTGGCTCAAGCCTGTAATCCCAGCACTTTGGGAGGCCGAGACGAGCGGATTGCCTGAGCTCAGGGGTTTGAGACTAGCCTGGGCAACTTGGTGAGACCTCGCCTCTACAATAAATAAAAAAATAAGTCGGGAATGGTAGCATGCACCTGTAGTTCCAGCTACTTGGAAGGCTGATGTGGAAGGATTGCCTGAGCTCAGCAGGATGAGGCTGTGGTGGCTGTGAACACGTCACTGCGCTCCAGCCTGGGCAACACAGACTCCAACTCAAAAAAAAAAAAAGTTATTCTAGTTATCATAATGGTGTGGCTTTTACCTACATATTTAACCCGTTGTTTCTAGAAGTGAAGCAAATGAACCACTTACATCTGAATAACTTGAGGCACTTTTTTAAAAATGCAGATTCCTTGGGTCCATTCCAAATCTTCTAAGTCACAATCTCTGTGATTAGTTCTCGGGATGCTAAGCCTTCAACACTCCCCGGGTGGCTGACATGCGCACTAATGTTTGAGAAATCTGACTGAACCCCTCTGAGCCTCAGCTTCCTTATCTGTCAAGTGAAACTGACTGTCACTATACTTCCCTATTTCAGCATTGTTGGTGTACTCAGGATCAATTAAAACTATATAGGAAAATGCTTTTTAAACCTGCAAAGTGCTATATAAACAACTATAATTATCTACACTTTGACCACCTACATTTCCACCAACTCTTCTTCTAATAACTAGAAGTAAAAAAGGTGAAAATAATTTTTTAAAAACACTATGGAGGTTATCTTCAGTGTAGTAGTTAAAATCTCAGATAACCAACACACTCCGTCTTCTAGTTAACATGTAGCTGGCATTCTGGTCACTCTTGAAAAATCTTCTTACGTGGGTGACTACACTCTCTTTCCTTGGTAAATGCATAACTTAGTTTTTCTTCTAGGCCAAAGGACTTTCATGTTGGGACAGAATTCTAAATATCAGTTCTCATTGCACAAGACAAGCTTAGTAAACTATGTTCTGCCTTGAGCTCATATGCTAAAAGGTTTTTTGTTTATTTTTTTCTTATTTGGGGGATATCTCATGGTTGATGGAGGCATGTTTATTTTAACCACAGGCAGATCTCTAATTACAAACTGTATTCCAAAAGCTTATTTGTTCCTAAGTTGTCTGGATCTCTCTCTCTCTCTCTCTCTCTCTCTCTCTCCCCCCCCCCTCTCTCTCTCCCTCCCCCATCTTTCCCCGGGGGGAAAAAAAAGGTTATGACCCATTATTAAGTTATCTGGCTTCTCCAAACAGCCCATAATACAAATGACATACATTTGCTACATCTTAAAAATCACATACTTGGAAGGCTGAGATGGAAGGATCATCTAAGCCCAGCAGGTTGAAGCTGTGGTGGCCGTGAGTGTGCCACCGCACTCCAGCCTGGGTGACAAAAGTGAGACTCCAACTCAAAAAAAAAAATCACACAAATATCTTGCAATGGTAGTCATCAAACTCAAAAACAAAACTAAATATAAAACTATTTTCATTTACCTTTAATATTTATACCTAAGGAAAAGAGAGTTAACTAGAGAAAGACAGAAAGATGAGA
>CAUYQG010005980.1:0-10729 GCA_963574415.1 Tarsius wallacei
TGCTCCACACCTCACAGAGGTCCAGCCTGGGGACATAGTTAGCAGATGACAGAGAGGGTGACTCTGGGCTTTGTCTTCAACACGGTCCCTGGAGCATTGCAGGGGGCAGACAAATACCTGGCTCCCCTGAGGGGCACCGCCCCCTCATCTCAGGGCAGAGACAACCAGTCCTCTTGGCTCTGGAAAGGGCGAAGCCAGCCCCGCACATGCGGCAAGCCACGAGGCTTCCATGGTCCTTTACTTCTGGACGTCTCAGGTGCCGGACCAGAGGCCAGATATACACTGATTTATTGTAGAGACGAGGTCTCGCCAAGTTGCCCAAGTGGGTCTCGAACCCGCGGGCTCAGTCAATCCACTCGCCTCGGCCTCCCAAAGTGCTGGGATTACAGGCTGAGCCACTGAGCCCGGCCAGGATCTCCAACTGGAATGAATTATTAGAATGTTATGCTGGCATCCACTTTGAGTATACATTTCTAGACCAGAGGCAGGACTTGAATCCCTTTGACAGTTTTCAGTTCTCTGCCTCCTCCCAGTTTCTCAATCTCTTTGATTCAGATATCTGTCTTCTTCCCACTGCCTCCTGGTGACCACGTCCCTGTGGGACGGTGAGATATAACCTGCTTGACTAGCCCCATGGACCTCCTACACCTCATATGGATTGCTCAGATGTGCTGCAGTGACGCCCCTGCAGTCATAGCAGGACCTCCTGAAACTCACACCTGCTTGTTTTAAATTCATCGACTAGAAGTTCCGGTGGGATAATGCCCGGGACCCCAGTGAAGGCTTTGACCCACACGTTCCTTGCTGTCTCTCTTGATCCCACTTACCAGTTGAGCCTGCATGTACCAGACAGTCCCTACCTTCCCATTGGCCCTGAGAAGTATGCTTCCCTCTTCTTTGTGGGATCTATAAGAGATAAAAAGTCGATTCTGTTATTCACCTGAGTGACACACCAGAACCCGCCTTCTCTCTTGGCCAGGGCTCTCCTAGAGAGTGGCCATCTTGGCGGGAATAAACTGGACACAGGTCAGACAAGAACCGCAAGGGCGCCTGCCTGCATAAACACGTTTCTCGTGAGAGGGACACCTGGTCCCCGGGGGAGACATGTAGACATTAGACTGTCTGCCAGCATAAAGAAATACTCCATGAAAGGCACATTGGAAACACCTATGACCACTTCCCCCGGAGCCCAGTAGGGCAGGGCTGGAGTTTTTAGCCACACTCCTAGGAGAGACCCCAAGACCAAGTTAAAGGAAAATATGCCACCCGCCTTGGAACCTCTCCAAATACTGCCCCAAGCGAGAGGTCATGGTAATGCTAGAGGCAGGTGGCCCCAGGCAGCAGGGATGGTATTAAGAGTGGCGTCACTTGTGAGTCCCTCCCACCTGGAGGCCCCTCTCTGCCTCGGTTTTGTCCCGGTCTGGGATTCACCAACCTTCCATCCTCTACTGTGATCAAGCCTGGCCTGCCTAGGGAATATAGGGAAAAAACCAGAAATAACAAACCACCTGAGGATTGTAATTCCAGCAATCTCATCCAAAAACGGTTGCAGGCCTTGTTGGTATAAGCTACTGGACCACATGTGTGAAAATCTGGAACAAGGAAGCCGGGGTCCCTCAGGCTTCCTGGAGGAGACCTCTGGGTGCCTGGCTGGTTCAGTTCTAACCTGCTAGGGTAGAGGGGGGGCTTTCAGACAACATCTGGCTCTTTCTGGTTGGTTGGTACTCTGAAAGGAGCACCGTTTCGAGGGGCAATGGGTCCCATTGCAGCGCCTGCAAACCTGTGCACCAACTGCATGAGGCTCTGGCCACCCGCATGAGCCTCAGTTTTCTCACCTGTAGAATGGGACAGTATCCTTTCAGCCCTACCCAGGTCCTCAGAGGCTCAGCTTGGCTGAAGCATCTGGAAGCCATTGGTGCAGAGCTATAGAAGCAGCTGCTGGAGTTTGTCACTCCTGAGGTTGCAAAGTGATGGTCCATGGATGGCGTTCCTGAAATCTGATGGGGTTGGATCTTACTGTGTTGTACAATTTTTAAAAAAATGTAGTTACTAGTCTAGGACTTCTTTTTTTGAGTTGGAGTCTCACTCTGTGGCCCAGAGTGCAGTGGCACGCTCCCGGCCACCGCAGCCTCGACCTGCTGGGCTCCAGAGATCCTTCCACCTCAGCCTTCCGAGTAGCCGGAACTACAGGCGTGCGCTCCCACGCCCGGCTGATTTTTTGATTTATTGTGGAGATGAGGTCTCGCCAAGTTGCCCCGATGGGTCTTGAACCCGCGGGCTCAGGCCATCCACTTGCCTCGGCCTCCCAAAGTGGTGGGATGACAGGCTGAGCCACCGAGCCCGGCCAGAGTTTTTTTTTTTTAAGTGGTCTATTTCGCAATCAAGGTCAAATCTCTGGCTCTCACGCTTTATCTGGTGGAAGCTGAGATGCAACTGTCTCCTTGGATAGGCATGTATATTCCACAGTGCCCCAAACATCTCCTTCCCGATTGCCACCTCTGGTTCTCTTCATTCACTTCCCAGCCTCCCTGGCCTGCGGCGCTTAAGACTTTGTGACCATGATCGGCACCCTCCGAGGGTGGCCAGAGAGGGATACATGTGGCGTCTTGACCTGAGGGAATGGGCAGGCCCCAGTACAGTGCCTGGCACAAGGTTGGTGGGAATGAGCACCCCCTTCCCCATCTCTGTGCAGCGAGCCGAGAGGGAGGGGGGCTGGCTCATGCTTCCTCCCTCCCTCTGTGGCCTCAGCACTGCCAGGTGGTTTCCTGTCTCCTTGGAGGTTGGGGTGGGCTGGAGGTGAGGCCTCTGAGAGGGGCCAGAAGGTCAGGAGGCTTGGCTTCACCCTAAACCAGAAGGCTCACAGCCCGATTCTAGATGGATGGACCAGCCATGAAGCTTCCTCTTCCTGGGTTCCAAGGATGTGGCCCATGGGTGTAGTCTCTGAGCTGGGCCATGGCTGAGAACCCCCTACCTTACTGTCCTCGAGTGCTCGGGACACCTGAGGCTTAGCAGACAATACAGCCACCTGCAGTTCCCTCTTAGAGCTGGGGAAGGTGGGAGGGGGCAGGGGAGGAGGAGAAGGACCTTACTGGACGTTCAAACCAGGGAGTGGAGGGCTCTCAGCTCTTTCCCAGGGTGCACTTGGACAGAAGGTGGGTGGCTTCTGGGTCTTGAGTCTTACGGGCCGTAGAGTTGAAAGTGGGACTCAGAGACAAGGGTCAGGTGCCAAGGCGGGAAGAAGGTCCTCAAAGGTCAATTTCAAGTCCAACTTCTCCTTGTCTGAGCAGAGTCTCCCTGGTACTTCAGGCTGTCCTTTGCCATCCTCTGGTCCCCTTCCCGTCTGCACCCTTCTCTTCCCCCTGGGACACAGGCAGCGTGCCCACAGTCATGGACAGATATACTGCAGGCTGGAAAGGGCCTCAGAGCTCCCCCAAACTACAGGTGCCTATAGGCCAAGCATGAACCTGGTACTAAGGACAATGGAGCTGCAGACTGAGAAAGCGATTCCTTTATCAGCTTTCATAAAATCTAAAGCATTTAAAGAAAACGGATGCGTTGCCTTGAAAATGTATCCCCGTGAGAAATCCTACTGGGACCCAGTCCTTAAACTCTGGCGTTCACTAATCTCTCTGTTAACAAGGAGAAAGTTCTCATCAGTGCCTGACTGGAATTGATTAACTTTGTTTTTTTCTCATTCTATTTACTTTGTGATGATTGTTTGTGGTAAATATTAGCGATTTTTCCATGTGTGATGAAAAACATGAATTGTCTTCTAAAAACACATGTTTAAAGCTCTCCCCACCCCCTTTTTTTTTTATCATGGACATCTCCAAACAGACTGGAAGTAAAGATGGGTGCCACTCTCCCATGCTCCACTTTCAACCATGGCTGACTTGTGGCCAGTCTCATTTCTCCATATTCCTTAATCCCATACTCCATTATCCAAGCAACTCCCAGCCACCATGCAGCTTCTTCTTTATATATTTCAGGGTGTGGAGTGCTTCTCCATGAGTGGATTGAAAGAATAAGGTGAATTGTATGGAGAGTCCCTGGATAAAGCAAACTCTTGCATGTGACTGGGCATCACGTGGCTGGGGACCCTTGCCCAGGTCAGCTCCCCGTTGAGTACACAAGAACCTGCACTTGAGGGTCAGCCCTGGCATGGGCATGGTGCTTGGTTCTTCCCCCTCTGCATTTTTTCAGGTTGTAGACCTCCAGAGGGTGGGGCAGGGATTCTAGAAGCTCACGTGTGGTGTCCCCGGAGCCTGCCCAGGAAATATTTGCTGAAGAAGAGGGACAAGCCCATAGGTTGGACTTCCTAACAGAGATGGTAAGATAGGCCACATTTTAAATCACCCCTGTGGTGGTGGGTTTTATGTATCAAATTGACTGAGCCATTAGATGCAAAGATATTTGGACAGACATTATTTTGGGTGTGTCTGTGAGGGTATTTCTGCATGAGATTAACAATGGCCTTGGTAAACTGAGCAAAACAATTGCCTTCCCCAGCCTAGGTGGGCCTCCTCCAATCTGTTGATGGCCAGAATAGGAAATGGACTGAGTAAGGAAGAATGCTCTCACTCTGCCTGACTGTATTCTACCTGAGGTTTTAGTCTTCTGCCTTCAGAGTCGGATTCAGGCTCAGACTTATACCATCAGCATTCCTAAGTTTGGACGTCTTGGCTTCCATAATCACATGGGCCAATTCCTTATAAAAGAGGCATACATACATATGTACATTCTATGAGGATGGAGAATTCTGACTTTTGCCTCTGTCACCCTCATCACTTTTCCCCAGCATCTTGTTGGTGAGTATGCTAGGCTACATAGAAAAGGAAGCTTTGCAAATGTAATTAAGGGCACTCATCAGTTGACCTTAATGTAGAAAGATAGATTATCCTGGATTATCCTTGGTGGGCTCATTGCAATCACATGAGCCCTTAAAAGTTGGCACAAAAGGAAGGTAGAGGGATCTGAAGAGTGAGAAGGACTTAAAATGCTGTTGTTGTTTTTAAAGGTGGAGGGGGCCATGTGAGAAGAAATGTGGGTGGGTTCTAGGAGTAAAACTCTAGATGTATCCAAGCCAACATCCAGCAGGGAAACGTGGGATTCCATTCTGCCAAGAACCCAGGTGAACTTGAATTCTTCCCCATGACCTGCAGATTCGAGTCCAGCCTGACTGACACCTTGACTTCATTCTTGTGAGACCCAAAGTGGAGAACTCACCAGACTTCTGACCTACAGGTTGTGAGATTTAAAAAAAGGATGCTTTAAGTAACTAAGTCTGTGGTAATTTGTTACTCAGCAATAAAAGACTGACCCAGATAATGAGGAAATTCCTTTCTGTTCCCTTCTCAGTATGGGTAATAAAGATTCTGATGACCCTGGAGCGGGAGCAGTCCTAGAGGTAATTCAATTCCACCTTTCACATCACAAGGAGGGATGCACAGAACTGGTCACAGTCAAGGAGGAGAGGGACTGAGGTCAGAATCGGAACCTGGGTCTTGCGACCCATGTACCACATTCCCAGGTATGCCTAGCACAGTTCTAGCAGGGGTGGAGAACAAGAACACCCTTGAACAGATGTTCATGCCCTCCCAGCACCCAACACCACACCTCCACCCACAGCCATACCCACTCTGGGTTTCCATTTTGTCAAAGCAACTTCTGCTTTTTCTTTTTATATATATTTTTGAGTTGGAATTTTCATTCTGTTGTCCAGGCTGGAGTGCAGTGGCATACTCACTGCCACCACAACCTCCACCTGCTGGGCTCAGGTGATCCTTCTGAGTAGCTGGAACTACAGGCGTGCACCACCACGCCTGGATAACTATTTGATTTATTGTAGAGACAAGGTCTCGCCAAGTTGCCACACTGGTCTCGAACCCCTGGACTCAGGCAATCCTCTTGCCTTGTCTCCCACAGTGCTGGGGGTACGGGCGTGAGCCATCGCACTCAGCCAACAACTTCTAAGGAATCAACTTGCATCCAAGAGCAGAAAGTCACTGGAAACGGACACCAATGTTTTATGATGCCATTGTCACAGACCTCATCTCTTCAGAGCCTCCCTGACTGCTGTCCCTGAGCCACTTTGAAATGCCATTTGGATGTGCAGAAGCCAGGGAGGGAGATGGGTCCAGGGAGGAGGCAGGCCCAAAGCTACAGAGCCTTGGACTCTGCCTAGCAATGTGGACTTAGTTTGACTCACCTTGTTGGTGCAGGGGAGGCACTAGGGGTGGACACTGAAGGTGTTTAATTGTGGGGCTGACAGGGGGAGATTTGCGTTTTGGAAAGATCCTGGCTATGTATGTGGAAAGAACCAGTTAGTGGATGTCAGGAGAGAAGGCAGGAAAAGTAGCAGCAGCCCAGAGGGGACATGAGATGGGTCCCAATTAAGCATCTCTCAAACATCAGTGGGCACCGGGAGAGGGAGGCTTGTTAAATATACAGGTTACCAGGCAGCATCCCAGACACTCTGATTCAGACGACTGGACCCACCCCAGGCACACTGAAAGGGAATCTCTGGTCTTGAGGCCCATGAATCTGCATTTTAAGACCTCCTCAGATGGTTCCAAGATGAGCCAGGCTCGGGAAGAAGATGGCGGTTCACTGAGCTGCCATGGAGTCAAGAGCAAAGACAACGTGGGGGCTCCTCCCACAGGCACCCGGGCAGGTGCAATGGTGGATGCTCACGGAGCTGGGGGTGGTGGGGTGAAGCAGGTCTGGGTTGGACCCGGCAGCCAAGTTGGACCAGGGAAGTGCAAGTCCCAAAGAGTTGTTCTCAGCGTCTGGCTGTGGGTGATCATTCCTATTATCCTCCTGAGCACCGCTTTGTAACATTTCACCGCATTAAACGCTCAACCAGGAAAATGAAATTTATCTAGAAGGCTCGGGCATTTCACATCTAGGGTAGGCAGTGCTGCTCTAAATCTACCAAGTCAACAGCTCATTTTGGCCGTTGAATGGGTTGTAGATCTTATGACAGAAGCAAGTCGGTGAGAACGCTACCTGCTGTAAATTTATCTTATTGGCGAAATGTCTATTACACAGCTAAAACATCTAGTTAATAAGTGCCACCCTTTAACAAGTGGTAACAAAAGAGTCGTAGGCAGTGATAACAAAGACATTATGTCTCTTTTTTTTAATCACCTATGGGTTCCTGGGTATCGTCCATGCAGCAAACGGCTGTACGTAGGGGCTGCAGGATAAGCTGGTTGCACAATTCTGGCAATACGGTCATCACTAAAGTCACTAGGAGTCTGCATCTGATTTTTCCTCAGCGGCGTCTGCCTGTACTGTCCTTTCAGGATCCCTGATCTTCATTGGTGAAGAAGACATTTGATTTTAGGAAATGGTAAAAATCCTATGAAGTGAAGTCTGATGGACAAGCGCTGCTTAGGCTGCGTGATCCCCACTGGGTCAACTCGCCAACACTTGCCGGACCCCGTGCTAGGGGCTGCGAGTGCAGAGACTTAGCCCTGTGTCTCTGAAAGAGACTTCTGAAACTTTAAAGCCGTGGCAGTGTTTTTGGACTCAGGGGACTCTTAGAGCAGACAGCTCTCATGTGAAGACACAGGTCTGGATGTGTCTTTCTCATGTGTATAGACGAGTCTGGATGTTTCTTTCTCACGTGAATAGACGGGTCCGGACGTTTCTTGAAAACTAGCCCCGTTTCTTTCTCCATTGAGGGCTCAATGTAGAATCGAAGTCGGCCGCTTTAAGAATCCTCCCATTATTATCCTAAATCCGGTCGAGGTTTTGGATCGGGTATAGGAAATTTTCACAAGAACCCAAATTTCACGTCGATTTGTGATGGATTAGCATACCAAAATTGGCTTAAAGTGCACTTAATGGATGCATTACTGTGGAAGGGAGCTGCCTAACCAGAGCATTTCTAAATTTATGAAATTGAAATGCACTTCAGGTTACCGAGCGGTCTAAATTTGTCAAAGTCACAGAGTAGCAGGCAGGTTGTTGCTGGTGGCAGAGGGGGCCAGAAATCCGAGGCCAGAGCTGCCAAAAGGAACTTGAGAGCCTCTGCAATGACCCAGGGGCTCCCTCGCGCCCAGGTGCAGCCCTTTTCAGCGGCGGAAGCAGAGCCTGGGTCTTCTGTGTCTCAGTATTTACTGAGCCCTTAGCACAGGAGAGACAGAGAGGGACCCACGAGGCACTGCATTTTCCTAATGAGTCTGCCCGCCATTCACATGAATTCGTCGGCACTCGTTCACATGAATTCGTTGGCACTCGTGCACACGAATGGCTTAAGAGTGGCCTTTGTTCTTTTCCTGAGGGTTGGTTTCTGAGCCTCAATTTCCTGGCCTGAAAAATGGGGGTGAGTGATATTAGCCTCACAAGGTTATCGTGAGGGTCAAGGATGTACATGGGAAAGTTCTCAGCAGAGTGTTTGTTACATGGTGGGCTTTTGTAGGTCCCCGAGCCTCAGTCATCTTTGTGGCTCTAACATTGGGATCAGTGTGTGGCACATAGCAAGTGTTTAGAGAGTGTCTGTTGAATAAATGAATGAGTGAGTGAATGTGATTTTAAGGATCATGGCAGGTTCCCGACCTTCCAGTTTTCTGATGTCCTTGTGTTCTTATAGATTCTTTATTCAAGCTATCCTTGTTCACTGATTCAATTAATCAGTTAACAAACATTTATTATAAGACTGTTATGGGCAAAACTACTTTCAATATATATATTTTTTTTGCATTGGAGTCTCACTGTCACCCAGACTGGAGTGCAGTGGCCGCTCCCAGCCACCGCAGCCTCGACCTGCTGGGCTCCGGCGATCCTTCTGCCTCAGCCTTCCAAGTAGCTGGAACTACAGGCGTGTGCTACCACGCCCGGCTAATTTTTTGATTTATTATAGAGATGAGGTCTCGCTTGCCCAGGCGGGTCTCAAATCCACGGGCTCAGGCAATCCACCCACCTCGGCCTCCCAAAGTGCTGGGATTACCGTCTGAGTCACCGAGACCTTTCAATATTAATGATTACTACTAATAACTATTATTTCGAACTCTTACTATGTCCCAAGAATTGTACTTCGTGTTTTTCAAACATATTGTCTTTAGTCTTCACACCAGCCCTTTGAAGCAATGTATCTGTCAGTTACTGCCACAGTGATGCTGTGTAACAAAACACTGACATTCAGTGGCTTGCAACCACAAGCATTTTACCCCCCTTGCTCATGTGTCTGTAGGTCAGCTGAAGCAGCTCTGAGTCCTGCTGTAGGTGGGGTCCTGTGGCTCCAGCTCCACATTGAGTTCAGGTCTCCTCCATGTGTGTTCCTTCTAAGCCTCACTTGGAAGAGGTAACAGCTACTCAGAGCATGTTCTTTTCGTGGTGGACTGCCAGAGCACAGGAAATCAAGCCCAGCCCTGCCAGCACATTCCAAGCCACTGATCCAGCTGTATTCTCCAATATCTCATTGTCTAATGCAAGTGCAAAGTCAAGGAACGGACAATACAGTCCACACGCTGTGAAGGCATGACAAGAGTGTAGCTGTGTAATACCACCATGGGAGGATGAAGAGTTGGGGTCAGTAATTCAATCCGCCACTCATAGGGATGATGATAAGCCTCAAACTGAGTTGCACAAAGAAGTGACTTGCCCAGGGTTACTCTACTAGATGGCAGAAACAGAATTTGAACCCAGGCAATTAAACTCCACCACAATGCAGACCTGAAATGCACACACGGGGAGGGGATATCTGTTTTCTTTTTTTTGAGTTGGAGTCTCACTCTGTCGCCCAGACTGGAGTGCGGTGGCCGCTCCCGGCCCCCGCAGCCTCGATCTGCTTGGCTCTGGCGCTCCTTCCGCCACAGCCTTCCAAGGAGCTGGAACGTTTTTGATTTATTGTAGAGATGAGGTCTCGCCAAGTTGCCTAGGCGGGTCTCAACCCGCGGGCTCAGGCAATCCACTCACCTCAGCCTCCCAAGGCACGGGATTACAGGCTGAGCCACCGATCCCGGCTGGGATATCTGTTTTCTTAAATGATCTGCCATTCTTTCATCCACGAATTGCCAATGCCATGTTGATATCATCCTCTCTCACAATTACATGTCCATCTGTCCACCGATTCACACAGGCCTGGCATTCGGGTGTTCGCTCAACTCTTCAGAATACCAGGTCCAAGCGCAATTCTCGGGCAATTTTTTGAAACTAACGATGGGGGGCGGAAATCACCTTCAAGTTAATCTCAGGCACGTGTATAAATACCTTTGGAAAGTCCCTGGTGGAATTCATATCAAAGCGGCACCGTGATTTTACTTAAAAACAATTTGCTCCATGTCAACTACGATTTCTGACACCTGATTTTGAAAGTGATCTGGGTGGGCCCAGCCCCATCTCCATAGCAGGAAAGACGATGCCACGGCAGTATGTGTGGGCTGGAATAGTGTTCCATACACCCTTACGGGAGGGGATTTCCTCCTC
The DNA here is from genome assembly GCA_963574415.1 of Tarsius wallacei. Lineage (NCBI taxonomy): Eukaryota > Metazoa > Chordata > Mammalia > Primates > Tarsiidae > Tarsius > Tarsius wallacei. Next base: position 10,435 of record CAUYQG010005980.1, read on the forward strand.
GGTGTTTCCATAGACCCTTCCCTGTGTTTGTTTAAACCCCTTGCAAACTCTGGTCTGACAGCTGCCTGGCCCAGGGCCTTCCTTGCAGACGCATGGACAATCAGCCCTCTCTAACACCAACCTGCACTGTGTCCCACGATGCAATTACTTGGGTATATAAACCTCACTGAAAGGCAGGCTTTTCTTGGGAGCTAATAAATAAGCCCCAAAGCCACAACGTATGTAAGACCTTGAAAAATGGCATCATCATCTATTGGGAATTGTGAACCCTGCAAAAAGCAGCTCATTGTATTTT
>CAUYQG010005984.1:0-30746 GCA_963574415.1 Tarsius wallacei
ATAAAATCAAAAAATTAGCCGGGCGTGGTAGCGCACGCCTGTAGTTCCAGCTACTCGGAAGGCTGAGGCGGAAGGATCGCCGGAGCCCAGCAGGTCGAGGCTACGGTGGCCGGGAGCGGCCACTGCACTCCAGTCTGGGCGACAGTGAGACTCCAACTCAAAAAAAAAAAACAAAACAAAACATAAAAATAAAAAAAATTGCCTGAGAAATTGCATCATTTCTGTGTGTTCTATTTAATATTTAATTTGAGCCCCCCATCTTCAAGGATATCATTTCCCCAATATTACATATTTATTGTAATCAAATATTAATACGCACTGTCCTCTCCCTTTTTCAGCCCATTTTCCAATTCCAAAGCCTCTGTTCTAAACAATCTAACATTAAGAACCCTCTTACATATAGACTCTACTACAAGCTCTCTACCAGTCATTCTTAAATCTGAGAAGGAAGATCCTGCAACCAATGGAACATCGAAGGTGTATCATTCCAACCCTGTATGGGAAGGCAACCTACTCTATACAGCCTCTAAACTCTAGAATGATAAATTAAGAACACTAGTTTGATGACCTAATCAGAGTTGTCAAGTTCTTAAATATAAATAAAACACTAATAATTTTTTTAACCAAAAGACACAATACTATATTTAAACAGTGCTAGATGATCAGTGGATTAGTAAAAACTGTTCTTTCTATTTTGTTAAGTCTATTAAGCAAAGGCATAAAAGTATTTCCTGGGTAGAAATCTATTCTCAACACCATTAACTTGTTGAATCATTATAAAATAAAGCCCCTAAATCACAAGGATATTTCTTCTCCACTGGAGATTTTTTTTTTCCCAAGTGACAAAAAATGTCTATAAGAGCTCAAGTTCAGGTCGGGCTCGGTGACTCAGCTTGTAACCCCAGCACTTTGGGAGGACGAGACAAGTGAACTGCCTGAGCCCGCGGGTTCCAGACCACCACAGGCAACTTGGCGAGACCTCATCTCTACAATTAAAAATCAAAAATTAGCTGGGGGTGATAGCGCACGCCTGTAGTTCCGGCTACTTGGAAGGCTAAAGCGGAAGGATCGCCAGAGCCCAGCAGTCAATGCTGGCGTGGCCATGAGCATGCCACTGTACTCCAGCCTGGGCAATGGAGTAAGACTCCAACTCAAAAAAAAAAAGGTCAGGTGTGGTGGCTTATGCCTATAATCCCAGCACTTTGGGAGGCCAGGGTGAGAGAATTGCCTAAGCCGACGGGTTGGAGACCAGCCTGGGCAACTTGGTGAGACCTCATCTCTACAATAAATCAAAAAATTAGCCAGGCATGGTGATGTGTGCTTGTAGTTCCAGCTACTTGGAAGGCTGAGGAGGAAGGATTACCTAAGCCCAGCAGGTCAAGGCTGCGGTGGCTGTGAGCATGCCACTGCACTCCAGCCTGGGCGACAGAGCGAGACTCCAACTTAAAAAAAAAAAAAAAAAAAAAAAAGCTCAAGTTCAACACTTATGTCAATATCTGGAATGATTCTTCTAAAAAATGAAATGATATAGCTCTGAAAGAGTTCTGTAAACTGCAAAATGATATAATAATCTTATTACAACCAAAAAAGAAATAGATTATTCAAATTCCATGCTTAAACAAATATGAACCTTTCACATTGGCTTAAAAAGTCAGGACCTATCAATCATCCTTTCAAGATTATTCCATACCCAGGAAAATTTAAAAACCACACATACTTACTTTGTGACAGCTACACTAATGAGGGAAGTTGTTGGAGCTCCTTTCCTTAAGAGGGTAAAGGGGGAAAAAAAGAAAGAACTTAATTTGATGGAAACCATAAAAACCTTTTATCATCAAGCAGAAACAAAAGTCAGACACGAGAGAAAGCTCTGTTCAACAGGAAAACTTACAAGTCTAGTAACTGAAATAGAAACTTATCCTTTAGCTTGGTGTCTCTGAGACCTAAAGGACTACAAAATTTTCATGAACATAAAAATTACTTAAAGCAGTTCTAGGTCTGCTTGCTGCACTGATCACAGGAACTGCTTTGTTAAACTTGATCAATTATGGGAATTGAGTACAGCAGAAATCTATGCATATGCTACATTCATCAAACTTTCCTTGGAAGGCTCAGAGTGCAAGAAAACTATACCAGCCTTTGTGGATTAGAATGCTGGAAGCAGATGGACATGGTGGCTCAGCCTGTAATCCCAGCGCTTTGGGAGGCCGAGGCAAGAGGATTGCCTGAGCCTGGGGATTCGAGACCAGCCTGGGCAACTTGGTGAGACCTCGTCTCTACAATAAAACACAAAAACTAGCTGGGCATGGTGGCATACGTCTGTAGTTCCAGCTACTTACATCAGGTTGAGGCTGCGGTGGCCATGAGCGTGCCTCTGCACGCCAGCCTGGGCAACAAAGAGTGAGACTCCAACTCAAAAAAAAAAAAAAAAAAACAGACTGCTGGAAAGCATGGGTTCCTTTGGCAACATGGTACAAAAGCATTAATCCTCCCAAAGATTCTGTTTTATAGATAGTCTGAGTATATTCAATTGAGTACATTTTAGTGAAACAGATGCAAAATGGACCAAAGACAATTCTCCTGATTTTCCTTATCTAAGTTTTTTCATTGAACATGAAAGCTAAGAACAAGTAGCTGTTCTGCGCCATCCATAATATACATTTTTACTATCAACTTTACTATTACAGAGATGAAAATTTTAAAGCATCAATGGAAACACTGCCAAGTGCCTCAGAATTACTTGGAGCTCAGTATCAAGTATTTATTGAAGGAGCCAGGCATGAAAGCACACACCTGTAGTCATAGTTACTCAGAAGGTTGAGGCAAAAAAACTTGAGATAGCTTGAGCCCAGGAGTTTGAGATCCACCTGGGCAACACAGCAAGACTCTATCTCTAAAAAAATCAATTACAGTACATAGTTATTAAAAAAAGGAAGTCAAACTTTAAAAAGATGTGGCCAGGTGCAGTAGCTCATCCCTGTTATCCTAGCACTCTGCCAAGGCAGTAGGATCGTTTGAGCCTAGGAGTTCGAGACCAGCCTGGGCAACATAGCAAGACTTTGTCTCTACAAAAAATAAAAATAAAAATAATTAGCCGGGCATGATGTCATGCACCTGTAGTCTCAACTTCTTGGGAGGCTGAGGCAGAAGGATCACCTGAACCCAGGAGTGTAGGCTGTGGTGAGCCAGGATCATGCCACTATACTCTGCTGGGAGACAGAGTGAGACCCCGACTCAAAATATAATAATAATAAAATTTTTAAAAATAAAATAAATAAGGCCAGGCATGATGGCTCACGTCTATAATCCCAGTACTTTGGGAAGCCGAGGTAAGATTTCCTAAGTCCATGGGTTCAAGACCAGCCTGGGCAACTTGGCAAGACCTCATCTCTACAATAAATCAAAAAATTAGCTGAGCATGGTGGCGCATGCCTTAGTTCCAGCTACTTGGAAGGCTGAGGAGGAAAGATCACCTGAGCCCAGCAGGTCGAGGCTGTGGTGGCCGTGAGCGTGCCACTGCACTCCAGCCTGGGTAACAGAGTAAGACTCCAATTCAAAAAAATAAATAAATAAACAAACAAATAAATAAAGTTGTGACATTTACACTTTTTTCTGTTTGGCGAGTGTGCTACAATAAAACAAACCTATTGGATTTTTCTCCCCAGTTTCTGACACAGAACTTCAAAACTCCTAGGAATTTTATGAATGATAGAAGTGTCTCTGTTATGTTAACGAAATGACTCTTGGTAGGCCCACAGATAGCTTCAGGATGGGGGCTGGAGACTGAGTTTAATCATGATGGCTACATAATAATCAATCATGCCTACATAATAAAGCCCCAACAGAATCTCTGGACATCAACATCCAGTGGAGTTTCCTAGTTGGTGAAATAGTAATATGCCAGGATGGTGACCATGCCCTGACTCCATGGGGAGAAGGTATGGAAGCTCTGTAAGGAGGACGTTTTTGGACATTTTCCTATGTATCGTTTATAATGAAAGTGTAATCATTAAGCATAGGGCTTTCCTGAATTCTAATGGCTCACTCTAGGAAACTACTGAAACCAAGGGTTTGCCAGGCATGGTGGCTCACGCCTAGAATCCCAGTACTTTGGGAAGTGTAGGCAAGAAGATTGCCTAAACCCAGGAGATCAAGACCAGCCTGGGCAACTTGGTGAGATCTCTACAATAAATCAAAAAATTAGCCAGGCATGGTGGCACACGCCTGCAGTTCCAGCTACTTGGAAGGCTGAAGCGCAAAGATTGCCTGAGCCCAGCAGGTCGAGGCTGCGGTGGCTGTGAACATGCCACTACACTCCAGTCTGGGTGATGGAATGAGACTCTGACTCAAAAAAAAAAAAAAAGAAAGAAAGAAACCAAAGGTTCAAAAGAACCTCCTAATTTACAGAAGGTTGGCCAGAACTACAGTTGTTATGGGGACTCCACTTGTGGCTCACACCTGAATGAAGTAGGGCAGTCTTAACACCTGTGGAGCCTGACACCAACTCTGGGGAATTAGAGTCAGAAGTGAATTAGAGTACATCCACTTGAGGGTGCAGAGTTGGAAAAAATAGGAGAACAATGCTAGTTCAAAAATACCAATGGTTAAAATACATAATAATTAAAAATCAGTATTTCACAACTGGCAGGTATGACTTAATGTTAACTGAAAAGGAACAGTAAGTAGAAAACATTTCAATGTATTTTAAATACTCCCTAGTAATACCTGGAATGGCTATTTTTACCTTCTTACTACTGGAGAGGAAAAGGGAGCCATTCTTACCAAAGGCAGACATTCCCACAGATCATTGCGATAGCATTGTTCCAGCCATATACTGCCACAGGAAAATTGAATGCAGTGATGATTCCAACCAGGCCTACGGGATTCCACTGTTCAATGAGTGCATGGCCAGGCCCTGAGGACAGGAAAGGGAAGGAACATGCTGAAGCATGTGGGGTCTATAGCTGTTGGGCCTCAGCTCTCTAAAGGTAAGCCAAAAAGTCACTGGCATGAGGCAGATCCAGCAATAGGAGAAAAGGCATGCAAATTTATTTAACATGTGTACATGGGAGCCTTTGAAATGAATGAAGACCTAGTTGGGCATGGAGGCTCACGCCTGTAATCCTAGCACTTTGGGAGGCTGAGGCGGGAGGATTGCTTGAGCCCAGGAGTTCAAGACCAGCCCGGGCAACATAGCAAGACCTTGTCTCTACAAAACATTAAAAAAAATAAGTTAGCCAGGTATGGTGGTACATACCTATAGTCCCAGTTACTGGGGAGGCTGAGGCAGGAGGATTGCTTGAGCCTACTGCACTCCAGCCTTGGTGACTGAGTGAGATTCCAACTCAAAAACAAACGAAAAAAACCAAAAGATCTGACTTCCCAATAATGTCAGGAAGTTACAGAAACTTAATACCACCTTAATGTTACAGAAAGAATAGGGGCTTGGATCCTGGTAAACCGATTATGGGAGGGGGAAGAAAAGGAATTCCATTGAGAGGCAAGAAATGGTTGCTAGGAAGAATGACTGGATAGGAAACAGAGATTAACTGGTAAACAGCTTTCTTTGAAATGTAAGTATCTTTAGAGTCAGTCATTATACTATTAAACAGGTCTGCTCAGGTGTGGTCACATCTTAGTCTTCATTCCTTCAGTAGATAAGAGGGAGGGGAAGCAGCAGCATGGGGGTGGTGTCAGAGGGACCTTGAGACTTCTTCAGTCAAAACTCCATATTTTGGGGTATCAGTTTCTGAGCTCCAACAAGCATGCTCATCTCATGCATGTCAAGTTAATAAGAACAAAATCCAAAATTTTTCCTTTTCAGAACAAAGATACACTAGGCCAGAGGAGGTTCTGGATGCCTTATAGATCACTTTACACAGCTGAAGTATATTGGTCCATTAATTAATATACAACAAAAGTATTACTCCACTACCTGGTAAACCATAATGATATTCATGATGCCTCTGATCCTCACAGCACTCTGGGTGCTATGAGTACATCTGGGAGACATGGAAATTTTAGAAGGCCATAGAGACACCCTAGGTGATTAATTACAACGACCAGGACACAGGAGTCTGACTCTTAGGCCCATGTTCTTTACTTTGCCTGATGAAGCCCTAGGCCAACTTCTCTAAATTCAAGACAAAATAGCTCATTTATGGGGGAGTAGGGGAAGTTCTGAAAGGACATAACATGGATTTAACATACCCAATGAGCAGCCATTTTAACACTGCCCAATTCTCATGTTTTTCTAGTAGTTCACTTAACTTACCTTCTAATCACTAGCCAAAGACAGAACCAGTTTCTCAGAGGTAGGTATTGATAATTGTTTTACAACCCAGCTCTCCCATCTTGTTTCATACTAATTAGCTTTTCTATTTCAAGTATTTGCCTCCACCCATAAGACCCAGGTTAACCTAATCAGCCCTTCCTGACCTTCATGACACAGACACCATCAGCATGGCAGCAGTCATGTGACTAACCTACCCATCTGCCTGCTATCACCTGGCGTCAGTATCTGCACTTACCTGCCCCTTTGTGAGGAAATGGAGCCAACCACCTGAACGATCTTCCCCCATAAAAAGGTTTAAAAAGATTCAACCTGGAGCAGCCATTTGTCGTTGCTTTCCTAAAAAACTCAGGTATGACCATGTGCTCTTGAGCCATGGCTGCCGCCATGTTTCCTAAGCTTTGACCCCTTCTCCTGCCTTGGGGAGGTAAATCAATCTCTCTCTAATTTACTTTCTAAATAATCTATATCTTCTAATCTAATTTATGTGCAATTCTTTGCATCTTTCACGCAGCACACAACCCCTATCCCAGTGGGTCTGATCTAACATTTGAAGACCCTGCTGGGATATAGATTTTTAACATAATAAGTTCTAATAATTATATATATGCTGAATGAATGAATTGCACAAATTTTTACATTCACTATAGGAAATTTGAAAATATGAATAAAAATATATGTATTTTAAATAAACTTTAATGTCACCCATAATCCCACAAGGGGCTTATTTTAAAAGGCAGCAGGAGCAGAGAAGAATGGAAGCAAAGGAGCAGGATGGTTCACAAACCCTGGTTAAAACCACACACCAACTGGAAAGGCAGCTGTCCCAGTCATTGATCTTCTTGGCCACACTCACAGTGCTAGCTGGGATGTGGGGATCATGCCAGATGCAGCACCTCACTCCCAGGCTCCCCTGTGGTCCTGGCATCCTCATCCATGGAGATGAGGTCCAGCCACAGCCTCTTCCTGGCAGGGCCCGCCTCCTCCTCCCCTGGCCTCCCCACTCAGCCCTGATGGCACCCCGTGCTTAAAACCCTCTGGTGTCTGGATCGCTACTGCAGCTACTCTCAGAATAAAGTCCAAATTCTTTGTTAGGAAGGAGTTGCCTCGCTACCCCACCTCCCCCACACTGCATGCTCCAGTTGTGAAGCCTGCATCTCCCATATAAGCTCCACACAGGCTTCTTCCCTGTTTAAAACACTTACTACCCCAGCACTCCACCCCCTCCTTTCTTGTATTCCTTGGGGCCTTACTTTGGTTTACCTTTGCTTGGGGGTCTTTCTTGACTACACCTATGAGGCTGGGCTAGGGTGTTCACACCCATTTGTGTTCACCATTCTGCCTTCTAGGCCACCAGTACTTACCATGCTGGATTATAATTACCTGTTTACTTGTCTCTCACTCTAAAAAGTAGAAAATTTATAAGCTTATAAACCCCTTGAGAAGGGACTATGCCGTATTAATCAAGTATTATCTAGTAGATAGCCCGGTACTGATAACACTCAGTAAAACATTTATCAAATTAATGAAGCCAAAGTTCCCCAAAACCTCTGCAGAGATGAGTAATCTACATTAACAGAAAAAAGGTGTAAGCAATTGAAGAAGATTTTAAATTTGAGGCAGGCATCATAGCAGTATAAATCAAAAAAGTTTCTTGCTTGCTCATGTATTACTTTCTCAAATTGACAGTTTAACTTTTTTAGCTGGAAAAACCTCTTGAAAGTGTTTAATGACTTAAAATTAATCTTGGGTAATGGGAACCACTGTTACACATCTAATTAAGGACATTAACCATACATTTAAAAAGAATCACCCAACCCTTTCTACAAGTAAGGAATGTGCTCAACATTCTAAGAAAAAAATATGATCTTTTTAAAAAAGTTTCTTGGCCAGGCGTACTGTCTCATGCCTGTAATTCCAGCACTTTGGGAGGCCGAGGAGAGAGGATAGCCTGAGCCCAGGGGTTAGAGACCAGTCTGGGCAAATTGGGGAGACCTCATCTCTACAATAAATCAAAAAATTAGCTGAGCATGGTGGTGTACACCTGTAGTTCCAGCTACTTGGAAGACTGAGGCAGAAGGATTGCCCTAGACCAGCAGGTTGAGGCTGCAATGGCCATGAGTGGGTGACTGCACTCCAGCCTGAGCAACAGTGAGATTCCAATTAAAAAAAAAAAAAAAAATAGAAAAAAGAAAATAACCACCACTAATAATTCCGCCACACAGAGATAACCACAGCTAGCACTTTGGCATACACTTGTATCTAATGTATCATCAACACAGACCACAGAGTCACCAGTTTTGCTCCATCAATATAGCAAACATTACACATTGCTTAAGATCTTATTCCCATCACTGAAACCTCTTCAGAGTACATGGTCAGTCCTTGCAGAATAGCTCGTAATAGCAAAAGATTGAAAACCATCCTAAATATCTATTACTTGGAAGCAGGCTAAATAAATTATAATATCTTTATAACACAATAGCCATAAATACAGATGAAGAAAACTACTTAATACAATAATATGAAATAATTTCCAGCCAGGCTTGGTGGCTCACACCTGTAATCCCAGCATTCAGGAGGATTGCTTGAGCTCAGGAGTTCAAGACCAGCCTGGACAACATAGCCAGACCTCATCTCTATAAAAAATAAAAACAATTAGGCAGGTATGATGGCATGCACCTGTAGTCCCGGCTACTCAGGAGGTTGAAGAGGGAGAATTGCCTGAGCCCAGGAGATCGAGGCTGCAGTGAGCCATGACTGCGCCAATGCACTCCAGCCTGGGTGACAGAGTAAGACACTGACTCAAAAAACAATGTCCAAGATATATGATGTAATATGAAAGTATAGAACAAAACATATAGTTTGCTATTGTTCATGTTCGAAAAAGACACATACTTGCCTATATGTGAACAAAAGCTCTAAAAAGATACATAAGAAAATCAGAAACATCCCCTACTTCTATGGGGTACTACTGAGTGGCCAAGGGAGTGAGAAAGAAACTTTTTTACTCTTTACCCTTTCATTCCTTTCTAGTTTTCTAATATGACTATATCAACCCTTCCAAAAAATCTACATTAATATAATTTTAAAATAAGCAACCACACAAGTTTCCCATAAAAGTATGGGGTTAAGGAGAGACAATCTTCACAAACATTATTTGGGGTACATCCAAAATTATTAGTCTACCCAAAATTAGCTTAACTTTTCCTTTATGATTTGACATTTAGGTGATTTCTAATTTTTTAAATTGATAGTACAATGAGTATCTTTACACATAAACCTTTGTCATATTTCAGATTATTTACTTAGATTCTTTAAACAGTCTTTAAATTTATGGGCTCTTTGGGCATATTTCCAAATTGTTTTCCAGATGGGTTAAAAGAGCGTTTCACCCATGGACTTGCCAACACTGAGTTTTATCTTTTAAACCAAAGGGACCAGACTCTGCATTGCTCACACTTGTAATCCCAGAACTTTAAGAGGCTGAGACAGGAGAATTGCTTGAAGTGAAGAGTTCAAGACTAGCCTGGAAATCAAAGCAAGACTTTGTGTCTCTACAAAAATAAAATTTGCCGGGCTCGGTGGCTCAGCTTGTAATCCCACGCTTTGGGAGGCCGAGGTGAGTGAAGTACCTGAGCCCGCGGGCTCGAGACCCGCCTGGGCAACTTGACGAGACCTCATCTCTACAATAACTCAAAAAATTAGCCGGGCATGGTAGTGCATGCCTGTAGTTCCAGCTACTTGGAAGGCCGAGGCGGAAGGATCACCGGAGCCCAACAGGTCAAGGCTGCGGTGGCCGGGAGCAGCCACTGCACTCCAGTCTGGGCGACTGAGTGAGACTCCAACTCAAAAAAATAAAATAAATAAAATTAAAAATTAAAAATTAAAGAATAGCTGGGTATGGTAGCACATGCCTATAGTCACAACTACTCAGGAGACTGAGGCAGAAAGATCCCTTGTTCCCAGGAATTCAAGATTATAGTAAGCTATGATTACACAACTGCACTCCAGCCTGGGCAACAAAGTGAGATCCAGTCTTAGTAAAAAAAATAACTTTTTTAAAAAAAGTTTCTGGATATAATGTTTTTACCTGTTTTAATTTGCATACTTAGAAAAATTGAAGATATGTTCACATATTTTTTTGCCATTTGCAATTCCTCTTTATGCAAACTGTTCACTGGCAGAGCATTTTTGGGAGTTGTCTGTATCAGAGTAGAAAACTCTTAGCTTAATTAATTTCACTGCTTACTTTCAGAAGGCAAGATGGGTCCCCCAATCATCCGTGATAAGCCAACAGCATAATCACAAATATCCACATACTCTTGAACTTCTCCTACACCTTCCACTAAAATTTTCCCCATCTCCAAAGACACCTAAAAATACAAAGACAAGCAGAAGTTTACCAACAGAATTCACATTTAAATATTAAATTAAGGACTGGGTGCAGTGGCTCACACTTGTAACCCCAGCACTTTGGGAGGCTAAGGTAGGAGGATTGCTTGAGGCCAGGAGTTTCCAGCTTATACAACATAGCAAGACCTCATGCCTATTAAAAAAAAAAAAAATTAAAAAAATTAGCCGAGCATGGCAGCATATACCTATAGTCCCAGCTACTCAGGAAGCTGAGGAGGACAGATCATCTGAGCCAAGGAGTTCAAGGCTATAGTGAGCTGTGATTGTGCCACTGCACTCCAGTCCAGGTGACAGTGAGAACTGGACTCAAAAATAATAAAAAAATAAAATAAACATTAAGATAAAAAGGGGAAAAGCAAAACATTTTGTGTCTATTTGGTGACGGTAATAAACTAAACAAAGTCCTGTTCCTATTTTTCTGTAGAATTTTTAAATGCGAGAATTGTCTTCACTTTTTCCTGTCCATCTTGTTAATCTTTCCTCTAAAAAAGGATTTTTGGAATTTATAAATCGCTTTTTAAAAAATCATAATCTTATACACAGAACTGCATGACAGACTTATTCCCCACTCAAAGGATTATGCATGTACTACAAAATACTACAAAAATACTTTACCAAGCTTCCTAGTACTTGGATCTTCTCCCGCAAGGCTTCACCAATCTGTCTTACTATTTCTCCTCGCTTTGGAGCAGGAATCTATCAAAAGAACAGAATTTCAGTGTCTGATTCAAAGTGTAAATGTATGTCTATAACACAGTATTAGATGTGTGCTATAAAAGAATAAAGTAAAAAAAAAAAAAGAACAAAGTATAATCAAATCAAAGAAGACTTTTTGATCATATCAAGACTGTGATAAAGGATGGGGTGTGTGGGATGGGAAAAAAAGACTGTGATATGGCTAGGCACTGGGGCTAAAATGAGACATTCATAGAGGTAATATCTACTGGGAGGCACAGAGGAGAGAATAGTAACAAATAAATGGGGCTATAAAGACAACGGAAATAAAAAGGATACTGAGACAGAGAAAACAGCAGGACTGGAAGGCAATGGATATGTTACTTTACCTAAAAGGCTGGCAGGAGAAATCTCTAAGTAAGGTGACATTAAAGCCAAAACCTGAAGAATGGAAAAAATCAGCCACAAGAATATTCTTGGAAGGAAGGAAGGAAGGAAGGAAGGAAGGAAGGAAGGAAGGAAGGAAGGAAGGGGGGGGTGGGCGCATAAAAAGGCAGACTGGGAAGACTACTATGTCTAAAGCTAGAAACTTTCAAGGAGTCAGAATCATACTCAGGGTGCAATGTGAAGTCCCTAATGGTTTTTAAGATGAAGAGTAAGATGATTTGCTTTACCTTTTAATATCACTATCTAATGAGTAGAGAATTGAAGAGGAAAAGAGGAGAAGCAGAGATGTCAATTAAGAACATATTAGTACAACCTCTATGAAAATCAATATGGAGAGTTCTCAAGAAACTAAAGGTAGATCCAGCAATCCCACTAGGTGTCTACCCTAAGAGGTCATTTTACAAAAAAGACTCCTGCACTCAGATGTTTATCGCAGCCCAATTCACAATTGCAAAGATGTAGAATTGACGTAAATGTCCATCAACTGACCAGTGGATAATGAAAATATGGTCATTATCCACAGCTACACCATGGAATACTATTTAGCCATAAAAAAAGAATGAAATAATATCTTTTACAGCAACTTGGATGGCATTGGAGACCATCATCCTAACTGAAGTAATGCAGGAACAAAAAACGAAATACTGCCTATCCTTTGCTAAGCTAAGGATCTGCAAAGGTATATAGAATGGCATAATGGACACTGGAGACTCAGAAAGGAAAGGGTGGGAAAAGGGGAGGGATGCAAGATCACCTTTTGGGTGCAATGTGTACTAGTAGAGGTGATGGGTACACTTAAAGCCCATGTTTTATTTATTTATTTTTTTTGAGTTGGAGTCTCATTCCGTCGCCCAGACTGGAGTGCAGTGGCACGCTCCCAGCCATCGCAGCCTCGACCCGCTGGGCTCCAGCGATCCTTCTGCCTCAGTCTTCCAAGTAGCTGGAACTACATATGCGCGCTACCACGCCCAGCTAATTTTTGATTTATTGTAGAGATGAGGTCTCGCCAAGTTGCCCAGGTGGGTCTCGAACCTGCGAGCTCAGGCAATCCACTCACCTCGGCCTCCCAAAGTGCTGGTATTACAGGCTGAGCCACCGAGCCCAGCAAAGCCCATGCTTCTTCACCACTGTCCAATGCATCCATGTAACCAAAAACTACATGTACCCTAAAGCTATTGAAATAATGAAAGAACAGAAAATATTGTAACAGCCTAGGCAAAAGATTACAGTAACTCGGTCTTAAGATTGCAGTGGTAACAAGAGAAACAAATAATAAATTTGGGATCAATTTTGGCAGTAGAGTTGATAAGACATGCTAATAACAATGGAACAGATATAAGAAATGAGGAAAATGCTAAAACTAAGAATGACTCCCAGGCCTTTGGCTTGAATAGCTAGGTAGACAGAAATACAGTTACTGGGAAGAAGACTTGAAAGAAAATGTCAGGTTTTGGGGGGTGAAAAGTACAGTTGAATTTGACAAGTGATTCACAAACAGAGACACAATTTCCCCAACTGTGACCATCAGGCCCTTCTCTATCCTCCATCTCTTCTCGATCCTACCTCTCCTTCAAAGATCAGCTAAAGAATCTTCCCCTCCATGGAACCTTCCCCCAGGCTGGAACCAGTCACATCCCCTTCCCCACTCCCACTGCTCCTAATCACAGCACCACCGCTCATGCTCTGCCTTGAGGAGCTTTGCTTCTCTTCTCCCAGACAGATCACTATGTCTTGATATAGCTTTTCTGGATGGTAACTTAGCAGTTTACTAACATTTAAAACTTTCCGCCGGGCTCGGTGGCTTAGCCTGTAATCCCACGCTTTGGGAGGCCGAGATGAGTGAATTGCCTGAGCCCACAGGTTCAAGACCCGCCTGGGCAACCTGGCGAGACCTCATCTCTACAATAAATGAAATTAGTCGGGCATGGTAGCACGTGCGCCTATAGTTCCAGCTACTTGGAAGGCTGAGGCGGAAGGATCGCCAGAGCCCAGCAGGTCGAGGCTGCGGTGGCCGGGAGTGGCCACTGCACTACAGTCTGAGTGACAGAGTGAGACTCCAACTCAAAAAAAAAAAAAACCAAACTTTCCTACCCTTTGACTATGCAGTTCTACTTCTGGAAATTGGACATATACATAAGTATAGGTATAACAATATGCACTGCAGTAAAGAAAAACAGAAACCATCCAAATGTCCATCAGCACGACTGCCTAATTAGCCATAAAACGGAATACTCTCTAAAAATAATGAGGGAGATTTATATGGGAAAACATTTAAGAGTTATAATAGGCTAAAAGAAAATAATACAGATGGTAAGGAAAATTTTGCTTAAATTCAGAGGACTATGCATCAAGCTGTTATCAGTGGTTATTTCTGGGGAGTAGAACTATAATAGACTCTCATTCTCCACATTTTATATGCCTGCAATGTTTGTCGTTTTGCAATACTCTTTTGGAAACAGGAAACAAAAATGAATCTTCACAGACCCTATACATTTCCTATCATATGGCATGGTTTTAAATGCTTCAACTGAATGTAACCAGCACATTTGTAAATTTACCCATGGGGCTAACTTCAACTCAGAATGGCCTGTACCTCCCTTTTACTTTCCACTCAGGGCACATTTTATTCAGTCAGTCTTTCAGCAAACAATTACTGCACATTCTTTTTTTTTTTTTTTAGTTGGAGTCTCACTCCCAGACTGGAGTGCAGTGGCACGCTCCCGGCCACCGCAGCCTCAACCTGCTGGGCTCCAACGATCCTTCCATCTCAGCCTTCCAAGTAGCCGGAACTACAGGCGCGCGCTACCGCGCCCGGCTAATTTTTTTGATTTTTTTTGTAGAGATGAGGTCTCGCCAAGTTGCCCAGGCGGGTCTCGAACCCGCGGGCTCAGGCAATCCACTCACCTCAGCCTCCCAAAGTGCTGGGATTATAGGCTGTACAGTCTGAGCCACTGAGCCCAGCTACTGCACATTCTTTTTTTTTTTTTTTTTGAGTTGGATTCTCACTGTCGCCCAGACTGGAGTGCAGTGGCCTCTCCCGGCCACCGCAGCCTCGACCTGCTGGGCTCCGGCAATCCTTCCGCCTCAGCCTTCCAAGTAGCTGGAACTACAGGCGCACGCTACCACACCCAGCTAGTTTTTTGATTTATTGTAGAGATGAGGTCTCACCAAGTTGCCCAGGCGGGTCTCGAACCCGCGGGCTCAGGCAATCCACTCACCTCAGCCTCCCAAAGGCACGGGATTACAGGCTGAGCCACCGAGCCCGGCTTGCACATTCTATATACCAGATACTGGGTTCATCTCTGGGAATTCTACTGCAAACAAGGCAGTTACAATTCTGGTCCACTAGAGGGTCAGCATGGTGGCTCATGCCTGTAATCCCAGCACTTGGGAGGCAGAGGCAAGAGAATTGCTTGAGGTCAGAAGTTCGAGATCAGCCTGGACAACAAAGTGAGACTTGGTCTTTATTTTTAAAAAAAAATCAGGCTGGGCTCAGTGGCTCATCCTGTAACGCCAATTCTTTGGGAGGCCGAGGCAAGTGGATTGTCGGAGTCCGTAGGTTCGAGACCAGCCCAGGCAACTTGGTGGGACCTTGTCTTTACAATAAAAATTAAAAAATTAGCTTGGTGTGATAGTGCCCACCTGTACTTCTAGCTACTTGGAAGGTTGAGGTGAAGGATCGCTGGGGCCCAGCACTCCAGTCTGGACAACAGAATGCGACTCCAACTCAAAAAAAAAAAATCATTTAGAATCAGAATGCCTGAGTTCAGTTCTAGACTCTGACACGTACCACCTAAGTGTCCTTGGGCATGCTTCAATTCCTCTATTCCCACATCTATAAAATGGGACTAATCACAGTGGTCCTCTCACAGGGTTGTCATGAGGATTAAATGAAGCAACATGTAAAGGGTTTAGGACAGTGACTGGTGTTGAGTAAGCACTCAACATTAGCTGTTATTATGCCATTATTATTTTCATTAGCAGTAGTTTGCCAGTCCAAGAGGACCAGAAAGGCGAGAGACTCTGTGCCCTTACCAGCTACTCCACCTTTTGGCTGGCACTACCCAGTGCACAGTTGCAGGCTTCCCTCAGCTGAGAACCAACACGGAAGCCACAAGAAATGACCAAGTGAATTCTAAGCCATTCAGATGGTGTCATACTCTCACCATGACACTGAGCATCATAAGAATTTATTTAGGTTGGGTGTGGTGGCTCATACCTATAATCCCAGCACTTTGAGAGGCCAAGGTGAGAGGATTGCCTGAGCCCACGGATTCAAGACCAGCCTGGGCAAATTGGCCAGACCTCATCTCTACAATAAAACAAAAAATTAGCCGGGCTCGGTGGCTCAGCCTGTAATCCCGTGCCTTGGGAGGCTGAGGTGAGTGGATTGCCTGAGCCCGCGGGTTCGAGACCCGCCTGGGCAACTCGGCGAGACATCATCTCTACAATAAATCAAAAATCAGCTGGGCTTGGTAGCGCGCGCCTGTAGTTCCAGCTACTTGGAAGGCTAAGGCGGAAGGATCGCCAGAGCCCAGCAGGTCGAGGCTGCGGTGGCCGGAAGTGGCCACTGCCCTCCAGTCTGGGCGACAGAGTGAGACTCCAACTCAAAAAAAAAAAAAAAATTAGCCAGGTATGGTGGCATGTACCTGTAGTTCCAGCTACTTGGAAGACTGAGGCAGAAGGATCACCTGAGCCCAGCAGGTTGAGGCTACAGTAGCTGTGAGCGTGCCACTGCACTTCAGCCTGGGCGACATAGTGAGACTCAACTCAAAAAAAAAATTCATTTATTCATTCATGTATTCATTATTCGTTGGTCTTCCTGGAATGTTTTATCCAAAGTTTCACTTCCTATCCATGTCTGCTCTATTTTCTCCTTACAGTTATCATTTTCTAGCCAGGCTCAGTGGCTCAAACTGTAATCCCGTGCTTTGGGAGGCTGAGGTGAGTGGATTGCCTGAGACCGTGGGTTCGAGACCCACCTGGGCAACTTGGCAAGACCTCATCTCTACAATAAATCAAAAAAACTAGCCGGGCGTGGTAACGCACGCCTGTAGTTCCAGCTACTTGGAAGGGTGAGGCGGAAGGATCGCCGGAGCCCAGCAGGTTGAGGCTGCAGTGGCCGGGAGGGCCACTGCACTCCAGTCTACGTGACAGAGTGAAACTCCAACTCAAATAAAAAAAACAAGACTTATCATTTTCTGAAATTATGTGTTTTACTTATTTATCTTGTCTATATTCTGCCTAGTTCCATGAGGGCAGGGGTTTTTGTCTGTTTTTGCTCACTATGCTATCAGCAGGCCCAGAGTGATGCTTGGCACAGAGCAGGCACTCAATAGATATTTGTTGAAGGGGTGAGTTCATGGACATATCAGTGGGCACCTGACATGGCACCAGAAGGTTTCTGCCGGCTCTTGTCTGTTGGTTCTTTGCACCCTTCCCATACACACGCTGCCGCATCGACACCTGAAGTACAAGGGCAGGAAGCTTAGAACCACACTCCCTCGCCAGCATGGTTCTGAACACATGAGGCTGCCCCGAGAAGCCTTTGGCATGAGATTCAGAAGGCAAGAGGGAGAGAGCCACCGCTCTCCAGCAGCGGGGTGGGCGAGGCAGGCCCTGCAGTCAGGAGCTCCAGGGCAACTAAAATAATAATGAATAAATAAATAAATTAGCCAGGTGTGGTAACACGTATCTGTAGTCCCAGCTACTTGGCAGGCTGAGGCAGGAGGATTGCCTGAGCCCAGGAAGTCGAGGCTGTAGTAAGTCATGATCATGCCACTGCACTCGAGCCTGGGCAACAGAGTAAGACCCTGACTCAAAACAAACAAACAAAAATAAACCCTGCCCACTAGGGGTAATGGTCCACTGGAGGTGGTAGAGACAAAAAACAGGCAATTACAATCTAGGAGCACCTAGGAGTGTTAATTTGGGGGTAAGGGAGTGGGGAGGAAGGAATTTTTAAAAGTTTAGAGTTTATGGCTAAGACCTAAAGGATGATGGGTGTTTGCCAGGTGACGAGGCAGAGAAAGTAGAAGGAAACAAGACGGAGGGGGAGGGAAGCAGAGCACATGCAAAGACCAAAAAGCAAGAGAGAATACAGTGGTTTTAGAAAATTATAAGGAGTTCAAAAAGGCAGGAGAGGGAAGTAGGGGCAATATTGCAGAGAGTCGTTAAGGAAGGGTGGGAAAATTACAACACATTTTAAAACATCACTCTAGCTGCAGTTGTAGAAAATGAGAGGGAGACAAGACTCAGTCAGGAAGCCCCTTAGGTCAGCCGAGAGATGGTAATTGTCTCTATTACCAAAATGGCAATAGAGATCAATATAAGTTAAAATACTCAAGAATTGGTCTCTATAAAAAAATTTAAAAATTAGCCAGGTGTGGTGACATGCACCTGCAGTCCCAGCTACTTGGGAGGCTGAAGCAAGAGGACTGCCTGAGCCCTGAAAGTCGAGGTTGTAGTGAGCCATGATCATCACTGGCAATTGGTAACTGATCACTGATTCTCAACCTAGACCACACATTAGAAGCACTACCCATGGAACTTTTACATCTCTACTCCAGACCACTCAAACTTGGCATCATTATTATTTTTTTTTTAGCTCCCCAGATGATTCATAGGAGCAACAAGGGTAGAGAAAGCCAGGATTAGCATTAGGGAGAAAGAAATAAGGGAGGAACAGGAAATGAAGATACCAGCATTAGCTAAACTTGTCCTAGCATGACAAGCCATCAGCAATCCCAGGCCTCCTTCCCTAGATGGGCAAAAAGAGTCCTCATGCCTGCACACTTCACTAGTAATCACATATGGAATGGAAATCAGACAGCCATGTGGAGGGAACTAAAAGCACTGAGGTAGTATTAGCTGAATCTTTGGGAAAATATTACAGAGACCCACAATAAAGAGCTACCAGTTATCTGGTATTTCTTTCTGCAGTCAGACATGGCCCTTTAAACAGTTTCTGTCCTCAAGGGATGGAAGAGACTCTCTCTGGCTCCTTCTCACCAGAGATGGAGAAGAAAAATAAGGATACACAGGGGATGTAGAGGAGAAGAAATAGGTGACATTCTGTGCTGAAACCGGCTTATGACGGAAAGCAGCAAGTTCCAGTATTCATGAGAAAGAAATCAGTTTTTATAAGCTACTTTTCCATGCGTTTCACTTTGTTTCCATTTCCCTGAAGAGAAAGTGTTCCAGCCTAACTCAAATGAACTAATGAAACAGTGGTTTATCCTAACACAGGCAAGGCCAGCCAAAAGGATCAGGGCCAAGCAGAGGTAAGGGAAGATCGAAGAGGGAAAGCTGGTAGACCAGAAGGGGATCAACTTTGGTCTGTTCTTACTGAGGCACCGGTTACCTCTCTAAGTCATGCCCTATTGGCAGGAGTCCTAGAAGCACAGTCAGGAAAAATTCTGCCTCTTTTCCAAACTTTGAACTCAATTGCTTAACTCAAAATCAAACAAACGGGATTCCCAATTGACTCTACTATCACCCAGAAAAGCAACCTGTTCCTACTTAGCACCCTACTGTATTGGGAGATCTAAAAAGCACAAGAAGTATGAGAAGTGGTGTTAAGTGCAGAGGCTGGCAGTGTGGGTAAGAGTTGACTGCCAATTGAGATCCTGAACGTGAAAACAGCAACAACAAAAGTACAGCACAACAGGAAAGAAAGATACCATCATGTCAGCTGCCACCCCTATAGCAAAGCAAAGACAGATTTTAAAAACCAGTTCAGGAAAAGACAAAACCCCTTCACACAAACGCTTTTTTCAAACATATTTGTATTTACCCTGGCTAAATAAACACATACAATAGACATTTCGGGTTAAAAGACAAGATGTTAAGTTGCACTAGCATTCAAAAGTTGTGTATGCAAAGAGGGAAACCTAAAGTAAATGGTGTATTTAGTTAATATGTCAATATTGGCTCATCAAATGTAATAAATATGCCATACTACATACAGTAAAATGTTAATAGGGGAAACTTGAAAAGAGGAATGAGGGTTTGGTTTTTCTTGTTGTTATTGTTGTTTTGAGTTTTTCTTGTTTGGTTTTTCTTGTTGTTATTGTTGTTTGTTCAAGAGTCTCACTCTCGTCACCCAGGCTGAAGTGCAGTGGCACAACCATGGCTATGCTGGGCTCAAGTAATACTTTCACCTCAGCCTTCCAAGGAGCTAGAACTACAGGTGTGTGCCACCACATCCAGCTAATTTTTTTGTATTTATTGTAGAGATGAGGTCTCCCCACGTTGCCAAACAGGTCTGGAACCCCAGGCAATCCTTTAGCCTCTGCCTCCCAAAGTGCTGGGATTACAGGCAAGTCACCACATCCGGCCAGTACTCTGTACTTTCTACTCATTTTTTTCTGTACACCTAAAACTGCTCAAAAAACAAAGTCTATTAATTTTTTTAAAATATATGTATAGGAAAACAATGATTTTAAAAATTATGCAGTAACTTTAGGCTGGTATACAATGCAATCACGGGTCACAAAATTTTACACACACCATATAATCACAACTATGGAATAAACACATAAAAGACTGGGAAAAAAATGCACCAAGACATAACTCTAATAACCATTTTGTATTGAGGAGGTTGGGGAAAGGGGACTACATTTTATTATTTTATTTACGGCATCAAACTTTTTTTCTAACAAGGAATATTATTTTTATGATCAGAAAGAAATCAAAGTAATTTTTAAAATAAAATAAATGACACTGTTTTGGATATGGCTCTTCACCCAAGTAGGGTGAACTTTACCTAGCACTCTGTTTACTTGTGGACATTTTTGATTGTGTATAAAAGAACACTAAGGCTAATTTATATCCAGAATTCAAGTAGAAGAAAGATGTAGATGTACTTTGCCCAAAGGGTCTCTTGGCAGACCACAAAACTGCATCCAGCCTAGGGTTCTGTCTTGAACAGGCTGCTACTCTCATACTCACTCCATCCCCCAAGCCCCTTGCAATCCCTGAGTCTGAGAATAAAATAATTTTTGTTGTTGTTCTTATTATTGTTTTGAATCAGAGTCTCACTCTGTTGCCCTGGCTAGCGTGCAGTGGCACGCTCACAGCTACTGCAGCCTCGACCTGCTGGGCTCAGGCGATCCTTTCACCTCAGCCTTCCAAGTAGCTGGGACTACAAGTGCTGGCCACTATGCCTGGCTAATTTTTTTATTTACTGTAGAGATAAAGTCTCACAACGTTGCCTAGGCTGGTCTCGAACCCTTGGACTCAAGTGCTCCCTCCCGCCTTGGCCTCTCAAAGTGCTGGGATTACAGGTGTGAGCCAGTACTCCTGGACAAAATAAAATAATTATTGAGGCTTGTCCTGTGCCAGGCTCTCCTATAAGTACTTTAAATGATTAACTCATTTAACCCTCACAATAACCCCAGGAGGCAGGCACTCCTGGTCTCCCCTTTTTATAAGACAAAGCACAATGAGGACATGAGGACGGGGGAGTAGGGGAAGTGGGAAATCAAGCCCCTGCCGTTTTCCTTTACCTTCCCCTCCACAGGATCGTGCCCCCACCTAGTAACAGGTCAGTGTGGCCAGGCTAGCACTGGTCACAGTTCCTACATTTGCTCATTTAACCCCTGGTAAGACAAATGGAAGAGGCAGACCCTGCCTCACTGTCTGATCAGTCAAGGAACACAAGCCCCTTGCCCTGAGAAAGAGATGCAGCCATGGCTCTTTCCACCAGGAATGCTGACCCATTGCTGAGACACGCCCAGATAAATCTGGCAGGGGGACAGAGGAGCAGGAGCAAACAGGTATTTTTAGCATATATCGTCTATTTGCTCAATTATAAATTCAAGTAACTTCAGTGGAAAACAGAGTGTTCACAGCTTGAGTTTACAGTACATCAGTACAAAGTTTTAATCCATTTAAATTACCCATACACTGAATGCCAGACAGGGAAAAAGCACTATTCTAGGAATACAGCAGAAGACACCCCAAGCCAGCAGAAGCCCAATACGATATCACAGCCCTCAAGGAGCACATACTTCAACAAGGAGGTACTGGCATGCTTATTAGATGTTTATAATATCACTACAGTCAGGCACTTTGAGAGACCGAGGTGGGAGAATCAGTTAAGCCCAGAAGTTCAAGACCAGCCTAGGCAACAAAATGAGACCTTGTCTCCACAAAAAAAAAAGAATTAGCCAAGTGTGGTAGAACACACCTGCAATACCAGCTACTAGGGAGGCTGAGGCAGAAGGAGTGCCTGAGCCCAGGAGGTCAAGGCTACAGTAAGTTGTGATCGTGCCACTGCCCTCCAGCCTGGGTGACAGAGTAAAATCTCACTGCAATTACGATAGGTACTCATAAGGGTCACAGAGGAAGAATAAAAATAAATAAATAAGAAAAACAAGGGAAAAAAATGAGAGGACTTCTTTTCAGCTTTAGACAACAAAGGTCATACTTACATCTGCCCAGACTTTCCATGCTTCTCTTGCTTTCTTTACCGTTTCTTCATAGTCCGCAACACTGGCCTAAATTAAGAATTAGAGAGAGAGGGTAAAGGAAAGGGAAGTGATGATGATCTTCTAGAGCACAGAGACATTTCTGGAAAAGAACTGGAAAAATCTCTGGGTGTCCCTATTTATGGCTGAGAATGACTTACATAGCTTCCAAAAACTGACTAGAATACAGAAAAACAGGTTAGACTAGCTGCACTCTAAAACCATGCTTTTGAAAGCAAGGCCCATTAGTCTCATCAGGGAACACACCTGAGATACACTAGAAATGCAGAATCTCAGGCTCCAACCCAGACTTAAGGAATCATAACCTTTCTACAAACAAAACCCTGAGGTACTTCAGAAGCACTGCCTTCCATGGACCCCCTTCCTTCTCTAGTCTCTTCAGAGTTCACCTTTTCCAGAGCACAGCCCCACTTCCCACCCAGGAGTGGACAGTTCTCCCTTCATCTTCCTAAGTGGGAAATGAAAAAGAAACACATTATTCTTAGCATTTGTAATTCTGTATTATTCTTGACTTCTGCCTCTAAAAAAAGCATGCACAAGCTCCCCATGTGTAGTTTGAATTTAAAAACAAAAACCAAAAAAACTCACCTGTCGGACTCTTGCTATTGGCTCATTGTTAGCAGGACAATAGGTCGTAATAACCTTAAAACAAAAAGATGACCATCATTTATAGAAAATGTAATCCCTTCTGAATTGAAGGAGCAGCCCAAATGGGGGAAGAAAAACAGAAGGGGAAAAAAAATGATTGAGATATAATATTCAAACTTGGAAACTTTAACTTAACTTCTGCTACAAATAAACCACTCTATAGAGGTTGAGTCTTTCATTTCTGACCTAAACATCAGGAACTACCTTTCTGCAAAACTCACCCTTGCCATCTAAATATTAGGTATATAAGTAAAATCCTTAATGTAGCCAGTTATTTACTTTTCCATTAATAACCGAACAAACTGCCAGGTGTGGTGGCTCAAGTCTGTAATCCCAGCACTTTGGGAGGCCAAGGTGAGAAGACTGCCTGAGTCCAGGGGTTCAAGACCAACCTGGGCAACTTGGCAAGACCTCGTACCTACAATAAATCAGGTGGTGCGGGCCTGTAGTTTCAACTACTTGGAAGCTGAGGCAGAAGGATCACCTAAGCCTAGCAGGTCGAGGTTGTGGTGGCCGTGAGCGTGCCATTGCACTCCAGCCTGGGTGACACAGTGAGACTCTGACTAAAAAAAAAACCCAAAAAACAAAAAACAAACCAAAACAAAAAAAAACTGGATGCCAGGCGCAGTTTTAAGCTCTAGGCAACAGAGAAACGCTAAAAACCCGATCCTTAAGGAAGTTCACAGCCAACGAAAACAGAATTTCACCAAGCCCGAGCTTGCAAACTCCCAAGGATTTCAAGAAAGAGAACAACATAAAATCACACAGGAGAACGCTACCTGCGGCGCATGTCACATCTGAAGAGCCAGAGTCGAGCTCTAAATTAAACTCAATTGCACCGCTGTGTGACGTTTCTCACGACAGATCCCGGCTCTGCTATAACTTTTAAGTACACGTAGGAGATTTAGCCCCCTACGAGCTCCAAAATGGCACCGATTCTCCATAGCATCCAAGGACCTGAAACCTAAGTCTGTTTTTTAAAAAATCGCCTACATGAGAAAACTTTTATCATGAAGCTTCTACACTTGCCATCCGGTATCACCGCCAACAGCGCCAGCGAGGAAGCGGCAGGGCCCAGGCTCCAGGCGTACCCCGCGGCTGCAGAGATTTCCCGGGGCCCACATACCTCTCCCCGGCCTCCCCAGCTTCCATTATACACGCCTTCGTTTTCCTCGCGGAGCCCTAGCTCTTTTAGCCAGGCGTACTGGGGCTGATTGATCAGCAGCGTGGACATGAAGGCGGCAGGCCTGTTCCAAGGTCCTGAGAGCTTGCTGGTCTTGGCGGCGTGCACACACAGAGCTCGGGGTAGGCGCCACATACTGAGCCCCGAACGCGTGACGCGTTTGCGGCCGGAGGAGCGGCTGAAATAGAACCCCGCCCCCCGAAAGGAAGAGTCCATTGGGCAGACGGGACCCCGCCCACCATTCCCACAGATCTTGCCCCAACCCCTCCCCCAGCACCACCACCACTCCGGCCGCCCAGCTGGCGCAGGGTCTCCGGGAGGAGCCTGGAGCTTAACCCCGGCCGGGAACAATGGGGTGCGGCAGGGAGGAAGCGAGGGGGCTACTGCCGTCTGGTGAAAGACACCAGGAGCCGCCGCACCAGCTAGGAATTCTTTTCAGCACAATCTTGTCTTTAAAGGACAGTAGGTTAGAGCGGGGCTTCTCAAGCTGGAATATGCGTGTAATCGCCTGGTCATTCTGATTCAGTAGGTCTGGATAGGGGCCTGGCAGTGATGGGGATGCCGCTGGTCCCTAGAGTAGCTAAGGGAGATTTTTTTTTAGGGGGTGAGGGGTTGTTTGTTTTCATTGCTTTGGCAGATTACAAAATTAGAGTCTTCTAATTAATGAAAATATTAAATTATTGTATTTCAGCCGGGCTCGGTGGCTCAGCCTGTAATCCCGCGCCTTAGGAGGCTGAGGTGAGTGGATTGCCTGAGCCCGCGGGTTCGAGACCCGCCTGGGCAACTTGGTGAGACCTCATCTCTACAATAAATCAAAAAAATTAGCCAGGCATGGTAGCATGCGCCTGTAGTTCCGGCTACTTGGAAGGCTGAGGCAGAAGGATCGCTGGAGCCCAGCAGAGCGAGGCTGCGGTGGCCGGGAGCGGCCACTGCACTCCAGTCTGGGGGACAGAGTGAGACTCCAACTAAAAAAAAAAAAAAATTATCGTATTTCATTCTAAATATCTTGCCTGGATATATTACTTTTGAGGAACAAAGACAGTTTTGATCAATTTCCTTCATTCTCCATTTTTTTCTTTCTTCCTACAGTATCTTTTCCACCCACCCCCTTCTCATACCCCCATCTCATTCCACAATAACTTAAGTCTACCCTAGGTAAGGGAAATACTAACATCTCAATCAGCATTATTTGGATGTAAGTTAAAAATATACACACACTGTCAGATAGGTGATTCCCAAGCTACTTTCTCAAAAGATTATTTCTCAGCCAGGCACAGTGGCTTACGCCTGTGTTCCCAGCACTTTGGGAAGCCGAGGCTTGAGCCCAGGAGTTCCAGACTAGCCTGGGAAACATAATGATTTGCTATCTCTACAAACTAAAAATAAAAAAAATTAGCTGGGCGTGGAAGCGCATGCCTGTAGTCCCAGTGACTCGGAAGGCTGAGGTGGAAGGATCACCTGAACCCAGGAGACTGAGGTTGTTGTGAGCCAGGGTTTTTGCCACTGTACTTCAGCCTGGGAGACAGAATGAGACCTCCACTCAAAAAAAAAAAAAAAAAAATCTCACTATTTGCATCGTGGCCTTCCATGCTGCAGCGAAACAAAGTCATTTTATGTTTCTGTGCAAAGCTGTTTTCCATCCATTGTGTCTTTGCCCTTACTGTTCTCTCTGACTATAAAATTCCATTTTCCATCGCTGCATGCAAGCTTGAGCTTTATCTGTTCCACCCTGATAGCACAAATGGTTTCAACAAACATATGGCATATATCAAGCACCTACCAGGATTACAATTGGAGGTAGGGTTACATGGATAATGCTTCCTTTTGTAAATGTTATATTTTTTCTTATTAGGGCAAGGACCGTCTCTGATTCATCCTTGCATTGCTCCACAGTTCCCAGCATCATGCCAGCTCATGTTTGCTTACACGAATGCATGAACAAAAGAATCTATGAAGAGATCTTCTGAGAAGTAGCAAGCAAGCATGGATGGATGTCTTGTCTAGCACTGGTAATCTCTATCTACAGTCCAGCTACTGTCTTCCATCTACCCCAAGAACTAAGGCATTAATTTTCCTTATTTTAATTCTCATACATTTTAACTGTCTCATCACTTTCTATCAGTCAGCAGGATTCATTGTACACATATCCCAAAACCACACTCTTCCTTCTTCTCCATTCAGTTCCACACAATGAAAAGACATTGACAGACACATGAAATTTTAGGAGCAACATATAATGTCCTTAAAGAATGTTAGCATCCATCATCAACAAGGGTACCTGCATAATCAACGTTTGTATACGTAATGCTGAATTGTACCTTACATATTTTTTTTTTTAAAGAGGTCATGGAGGATTCAGGGCTGGGCTGTAAAT
This sequence comes from Tarsius wallacei, assembly GCA_963574415.1. NCBI lineage: Eukaryota > Metazoa > Chordata > Mammalia > Primates > Tarsiidae > Tarsius > Tarsius wallacei. The sequence goes on from CAUYQG010005984.1 coordinate 26,529, forward strand.
CTGGAAGATTTTTACATGTGTAATTTTTTTTTTTTTAAGACATGGAGTCAATTGAGAAAAGCTGAGTGAAGATAAAGAGGGGAAGAGACTGAAGATGGACTGTTAAAGTTTTCCAGCATCTAGAGTTGCATAGCAAGATGGTCTTGACTCAGAAACTGTTGATATTCTCTGCCACACTTGAGAATCAGTTCATTGGGGAAATAAAAACTCTAAAAAGAATGCCAAAGAGATTGGGGATCACTGAGATTTTCTAAATCTAATAAATAGATCTACACGTTAGTATAAGCTAATATATGTCATAGACAGTACAATATGGCTATTCATTCAATTAAAAATCATTAGACAGATGCTTCTAGCTTCATAATGGTAGCTCACATGATATAGTATGTCATGCTGTCTTTTAGAAATATGGAAATCCATATACATGGCAACATGATTATCCTATGGTTTCATTAATCTTCTAAATAACAATGTGAATTTATCTATTGGAATTTTACAAAACATTTGCTGATGAACCCAGGCAACTATGTAAGGTTTGGAAGGTAATAGTGATATTATTATCACTGTTTTGCTAATAGGCACCCTAGATTTAGAGAAGTTGATTGATTTGAGTAATAGCATCCAGCTAGGAGCGAGCAGATCTGTGACCTGAACAAGGATCTTAGGACTCCTCATCGCATAGTTCTTCTCAAGATTAGCATTTATTATGTAGTTTGATTTCATATGTACACTTAAAATCAGAGGCAACATGTGTGGACTGGCAAGGTTGTATATTGCATGGATAAACTATGAATGGTCATGTCAGAACGGGCAGTAGTAGTCTGAACAGAATAAGCAGTGGCTGTGCTTAGAGTAATACTTTGCTTCAAATAGCCTCAAAAACATGGAAAGATAAGAGCTAAAACCAGTCTGTCATCCCACGAGGATCATTATCATCCTCACAAATAGTAAGAAAAATTGAGTTTTTAAAATAATAATTATTATCAACAAAAAATTATGTGTTAAATTTAAAATTCGGCAGGTTTTTCCTGATCTAGTTTTCTGTCTATCTTGCATTTTCTATAAACAGTTTTTGTAGTTCACTTTCTCTTTAATTTACCTTCTCTCACTCAAAATTCTTCTTAGCAACATTTCCAAGTTTCTACCTTATTTTATTGGGAGGCCCCTTCGTCTTTAAATGCGATTGGCCATTAGTGAGCCAATTCATCAGTGGCCTTTTTCAGAAGCGGTGCTCAGTGACACCTCTGTTTTTAGTTCTTGGATTTGCTACATCGTTTTTTTTTTTTTCATTTTATCACTAATTCTCAATTTCTTTTTCTTCATGGTTTAAATCTGAGAGTGCTCACCATATTGTGATAGATTGAATTGTGGGTTTTCATCGCCACCTCGCCTCCTCATGTCCTGTTCTTTGGAGAAGTTCATGAAAGGCTCGTGGTCCAATTCCATCTAACCTCAACCCCTCCTTAAAGAAAAAAAAAGCAATGCAACGAAATCTTTATTTTCTATTCTCCTTAAATTTCTCCAGCCATACTACATCCTGGCCTTTCTTTCCCCTCCCCCACCAAGTTTAGAAGTCAAAGAAAAAGGCTTCTTTTTTTTTTAAGTGGTGAGGATCAGCTATAATAAATGCATTATGAAATGCATACTAAATGAGAATATTTGGCTTGTTTGTAGTTAACCTTTATCACCATCTACCAGACATTTGATTAGAGTCAATAAAAGAAATGGAATTTAAAGAACTGGAATTTAATTATGACACTTGGGACAGTGGTTTTGTTGGCCGACTCTTTATATGATACTATCATCCCCTACATGGGAAAGCAGGACTAGTGTTATCAATAAAAGACATTCACTAATATTTTGGGATATGACAGATGATGGAAAGATTCTATTTCTAGAATGTAAGGGACATCAAATTACTAACATTTTAATGTCAAATAATAGCATACTACATTCTAAGCTTTGTGGGATTAAAGGTAGAGTTCTACAAGATCACTGACCATGTGGGATAGCCTCAGGTTCTCATGAGAAAACAAAAACAAACTGATACCATTAGCATTTTCTATTTCCTAGAGTTGATCAAAGGAGATAATGTACTTGGACGTGCCCTGGAAAATCAAATATGTATACAAAACTTCTATGTAAACATTTTATGGGTTTCTGGAATTCTTTACAGGGTTTTCAATTAAAAAAAACCAAACATAATGCAGAAAAATCTATGTATCTTAAAATCCAAGCAATGCTTTTCATAGAATTGAAATATTCTCTGTGCACCACAAAATATACATCATTCAATATTTAGTATATTTAAGCAGGAGTAAAATCTACTGGTACAAAATATCAGCTATTACCAAAGGGCTGGTTTATCATTGGGAATCCAATGAAAATCAAGGGATATTACCTTCAATTGAAAGACAGTTAATTGACTTGACCTAGCCAAGTATGCTTACACTGACTTTTGCTCTAGTCACACTTAGTATCATTCAGGATAAAATTTTAATTTGATTTGTCTGAGGTAATAGTCATGCAAAACTTTGCAAATAATAAACAAGGTTATAAGCACCAGTGTGGCTTGAATCTGTCAGTCTTAGCCACTTCATTTTAGGTTCATTCCTTCCCACTTAAGAGAAAAAACTAGTAATGACAATTAACACATTTATTAAATTGATTTGAGTCAAGTATACCGATATTGTATACTCTCAAACAGCATATTTACCATACCATATATACCAACTCTTCAATTTATTAAAATTTACCTTTCAAATTTACAGGATGTAAAAATATGATCATTTTATGAAATGCTATTGAATAATTAATTATTCTAGAGCAACTTATTGGTATATTTCCAAATATCTAATTGTATCTCTGGTGGTATGTGATTATCCTGTTTCATATTTCTCAGCGTCTACAGGATGATATTCATCTTTATAGCTGAGCATAACTCATGTTAAAATGGGTCATGATTCTGGGAAATGGAGTTATTGAAATCTTTACTATTTCTTTTATCTTTGCCTATTGGATTTTAAGATTTAGACTAGCTTATTATTATTTTTTGAAATTGAGTTAAAGTGTTTCATTCCTCAAAAAGAAATTCACGTATTTACACAGAAATAAGAAGAATATTAATGTTAAAATTAAAATTATATATGCAAACTTTGACAAGAAAGTTCATGAACTAATCCTAGAAAAAGTGCTACATACCTCATTGCTGATGTTTGCAAACTTAATTGTCAGACCTCAACAAATAACAATGACAGCTCTGTGGCCATTTCAGAAAAAGAATTCCAAAACTGCTTTGACAGGTGGACTAGGCACTGGCACGGTGCCTCGTTTTCCAAGGGGAGTACTTGGAAGGTGACCGTAGTGATATTCAGCAATGAGGTATGGAGCACTTTTTCTAGGATGGTTCGTGAATCTAATTGTCAGACATCATATATGTCATCGCAATATTCTTGAAAACAAACTCAATAATTTAAGCATTAAATTGTTCACATTTAGTATGTAATTTTTTCCTCCTCATGGTTTGTCAGCAGTAACCATATGTTTTTGTCATAGTCCATAGTTTTTTGTTTAGTCCATAGTTTGTCAGCAGTAACCATATGTTTTTGGTTGAAATAATAATTCACAGTTAATCTCATTTTGGGAAATTTATAATATATACAAATACTTTTGCTTTCTATTAGCTAATGTTCTTTTATTGTCTTACTATATACATTAAGACTTTATAATCTTATATGTTGACATGATGGAGATACTGGTCAATTATGAGTTTCACTTGTTAATAATTGATATTTTTCAATTGCAATTCCTTATTACAACATGCCAAATTTCAGTGTATTAATGTGGAAAATAAATCAGACAAATGAGTTTTTAAAAAGGAATGACATCATGATAATGTAAAAAGATTTTTTAAAAAGCAAGGGAGAAAAGGTAGGGTCTAGTCAACATGAGGTAATTTACTAATATTCCCTTAGCATCCCTCCATGAACTTGGAAGATTCAAATGCAAGCTACATGAAAAATAAAACTGCCCTATAAATATATGTCAACAGAGAAAACATTGGCATACATATCCAAGAGTATCTAAAAGTTAAGCAATAATAATAATAATAATAATATCTTACACAAATTAAGCAATCAAAATATATGAGTGTCATTGTGAAGAATGAACACAATCATACACATTTACAGTGACAATTGGTAAGATTAAAAAAAAAAA
>CAUYQG010005988.1:0-33768 GCA_963574415.1 Tarsius wallacei
CGGCTAATTTTTTTTTTGATTTATTGTAGAGATGAGGTTTCGCCTGCCCAGGCGGGTCTCGAACCCGCGGGCTCAGGCAATCCACTCACCTCAGCCTCCCAAGGCGCGGGATTACAGGCTGAGCCACCGAGCCCGGCTGCAAAGAAACTCTTAAAGGCTACAACAAACATGCCAAAATAATTCAGTGGCCAACTTGAAGAGTCTCCCACTGGCCAAAGACAGGACAGTTTAAGTTTCAAAAAGAATATTATTTCAATTAGTTGAAACCTACCTAACATGTTTAAATACATTATTTTCTTAAAAACAACTGGTCAGCTCCATAGGATGATAGAAAATCAACTCATTATCTTGAAATTTTTTTTTTTTAAAGATATAAGCATTTCTTTGCCCTACCTATATGAGTTGTGCCATTCATAACTAAAGAATAGATGAGCAAAAGCATCCCTTCATAAAAGTACTCCAAATAATAAGTGAAAAAGAAATGATATAATTAGATATCACCATTTTGCTGTCCCTAGCAAACCAATAGACACAGTCATTGAGCATCAGCTGCTGCAAATACCACATTATGCAGCCACTAAAGAATGAGCATAGCACCAGCTATAGTTTTACTGAAGAGATCAAATCTGTGTTTGATCAAGTTTTTGGATTCAATTATTAATCTGTAAAAAATAGAGAAGACAACGGGGCATGTATGGAACAGCACCATGAAAAGACAATCAATAAAATTCAGACTACGGGAAACTACAGGGAAACTGGGTTCTTCAGGAAGGGGATGGAGAGAAGAATTTGTTAATTAGAAAAGACTTAGGAGGCTGGGCATGGTGGTTTACACCTGTTGTCCTAGGACTTTGGGAAGCCGAGTTGAGAGGATTGCTTGAGCCCAGGAGTTTGAGACCAGTCTAGGCAACATAGGGAGACATTGGCTCTACAAAAAAATTTTTAAATTTTCTAGGCCGGAGCTGGGCTCAGTGGCTCAGCCTGTAATCCCGCGCTTTGGGAGGCTAAGGTGAGTGGATTGCCTGAGCCCACGGGTTCGAGACCCGCCTGGGCAACTTGGCGAGACCTCATCTCTACAATAAATCAAAAAATTAGCCGGGTGTGGTAGCGTGTGCCTGTAGTTCCAGCTACTTGGAAGACTGAGATGGAAGGATCACCGGAGCCCAGCAGGTGGACACTGGGGTGGACGTAAGCGTGCCACTGCACTCCAGCCTGGGCGACGGAATGAGACTCCAACCTTAAAAAAATTTTTTTGCTAAGCATGCTAGCACGCGTGTGTAGTTCCAGGAACTCAGGAGAACTGAGGCAGAGGAAGGCTGAGGCAGAAGGATCAATGACCTCAGGAGGTTGAGGCTGCAGGGAGCCATGATAGTGACACCGCACTCCAACCTGGATGATAGTGAGACTCTACCTCAAAAAAGAAAAAAGACTTAAAAAACATATATCAACATTAAAAAATATATATTGTCAATACTATAGTATAGGTATCTATAATATACAATATATACAATACTATAGTATAAGGATAGTGCATTTAGATGATGAAACTCTAAAGAAAGTAATTATGATACAAGTCAGAATTACTTGTGGGAGAAGGAAGGGATGAAGGCAGATGGAGTGTAAAGAAAATCCCGGGGTGTCTGGCAAAGTTATATTTCATGACCTGCGAAGTGATTGAAGATGTTCCCCCAATAATCACTTCTCATAATGTATAGAACTATACCTATGTGTAGTTTCTTTGTCTGTATTTTATTTTGCAATTAAAAAGTTTAAAAACCATAAGGAGATTGCAAGGGGATACATGCTAAAGCTCAAATAAACTTATTTCTCAAAGAAATAAAAATATAAAATAACAAAGGAAGGATTTGAATCCTTGTCTGTTTTCACTCACACAGGCTCTTTCTACAATACCCTGGTACTGCCTGTGTTAGCAAGAACAAATTTTGCTTCTAAATGGCAACTACTTGTCCACATGTTTTTATTGCAAAAGAAACACCAATTCTGATGATTTTGGAAAGGCAATCCAAGAAAGAATAAAATTGGGAAATTTTTGTGGGGTTTCTGTTTATTCTACCAGTCGAAGCCAGTTGGTTGCTATGAGTGCAGTTGGCCACTGGATGTCAGAATTTGTCCAGGTATATGGAAGGCAGTTTCTTTGGTGGGGAAAAAATTGTATTTATTTTTAAATTGTAAATGGGGGGTACACTTCAGGGTTATGTATACAAGTGTTCATTATGCAGGCACCTTTGTTGGTGAGGTATGCCCCCACCCCACCCCTGGCAGTTTCCCACTACTGCCAATCCCGCCCCCGCCCTCCCCTGGCAGTTTCCCACTGCTGTCAAACCCTTTCTCATAGTATTATGTTAGTTGTTCAAGGTCCACTTATGAGTGAGAACGTGCGATACTCGCTTCTTTGTTTCTGTGATAGATCACTCAGTAAAATGGTAATATTTTATGATGAAATTTTTCCATTATTTTAATAATAATAATGTTGCCTTAGTAATTTTTGGGAAACATTTTATTAATTTAAAAAGCTAATTTGAATGTTTATAATATCAAATGTAATAGAAATGTGATCATGTTTATTATTGAGTTGAGTGATGGTTAACATTGAATGGTTACAATGTTAATCATCATTACATTAATGTTGACAATGTATTCAGCACTTTTCTAACACTTTACATGATTTAATTTACCTAACCTTCAAACAACCCTATGAGGTAGGTATCATTGTTAGCCATATTTCACAAACAAGAATACTAAATCAAAGAGGTTAAGTAACTTGCCCAAGGTCACACAAACACTAAGTGACAGAGCCAGGATTATAATCCAAGCCAACAGAGTCTAGAGCCCCTGTCTAAGCTTGTGGGCTGTGCTGCCCCTTCATTCATTCATATTGCTGGTATAAAGCATCTATATTGTAATTATAATATAAAGTGAGGCTTGAAAATATCAGATATTTAAATGACATTAGTATATTTGTGGAGAATATAAAATGTTTTGGTATCAGACATTGGAAACCTCAGATTAAATTATGGATGATATATGGAATCAATGTTCCCTGGGTAATTATTTATCAGAAAGATTGATTTAGAGGAGAGGTGAACATTTAACAAATTCTAGGTGAACACCTACTGTGAGCCAGACTCTTTTCCTGGCACAGAGATAGACCAATCTTTGCCCTCATGAAGTTTACATTTTAGGGGAGTGGTCTAGAATACTTCATTGCAATTTGAATTTTGCTTGAAATCACCAGTTGCTAAAGTGTGCATACATGTTTTTCAGAATGACACTGTGTTTTTCTAAAACAGTCTGTGTCTTGGAGGTTAATCCGCTAATCAATATTTAAATTTTTTCCCTCCTTTTCCCCATTCCTTTTAGAGAATCCTTGCTCATTAAAGCATTTGTGTCGGTTAAAAATTCGAAGACTTATGGGACTCCAGCGACTCTGCCAGCCGGCCTCAATGGAAAAGCTTCCTCTACCACCAGCTATTCAAAGATACATATTATTTAAAGAGTATGATCTCTATGGACAAGAGCTAAAATTGCCATAACTTAAAAATAGCATTTTAAAATGTGACTTTTAAAATATTTTAAAATGTGATTCCCTGGAATCATTTTAAATCCTGCAGTGTATTTAAGTTCATTGACAATTTTACAGGTAGCTCATGTGTTCTTATGGGAACACCATGATTTATGTCTTTAAAGACCTTTACATTTTTTTACAGATAGTCAATATTTGTATTTCAGTTTCTATTGATTATCTTTGCTTGCTATGAGTCTCCAAACTTTCCCTGTCAAGTGACCCCTACGATATCGATATCCATGATCAAGTCTCTGTGTTTAAAAAACAACCACTTTCTCAGACCCACATCTCCTGCTGGTTTGTGGCCAGTTTCTCTGGTCTTCAGTGGCCCCGTGGCATTGAGCTCCTGCCTGCCTGCAGGTTCACACTGTGATCTGGCCTCTGCCCCTCTGCTGCTTTTCTCAAGGTTCCTATTAAACCTCTTTGTTGTTAACGTCAGTGAGAATCCTTCAGTTCCTTGCCACTTAATTACAGCAGCCTCTGACACTGTGCCCTGCTCCTTCCTTGAAACGGCACCTCCTTCCCTCCTTCCTTGGTTTTCACAATGCCTTGTTCTCTGACTTCTTTCTAAGTTGCTCATCTGCTGCTGATCCTTTAGAAATAGATCTTCAGTCCTCTTCTCTTCTTATGTTTTGTTCTCTGGGAAATTTCATCTGCATTCATGCTCTCCATCACTTTGCTGGTGACTACAAAATCTATCTGAAGCTCGCCTCTTTCTCTTGTGTGCTTCAGACCTGTGTAGACAATTGGCCTAATGGACATTGGAACACAAAGACACCTCAAATTCAACATGTCCCCAAATGAACTCACTACCTTCTCAAAAAAAAAACCCAAAACTCTTTCTCTTACATTCAATAGTTATCACAATGATCAATTCAGTTTCCAAAGAAAAAAAGCCCGGATGACAGACTTGACCACTCCATTGTCCTCACCCAGTTAAACAAATCGTCAAATCCTATTCAATTTATCTCCTGAAGTCACCTTCTGTTCATTCAGCTCCTCTCCAAGTTGGCCCTAAGACTGACTGCTTTCTCTTTTTTCCAGTGCTGCTTGTCTGGCTTGCCTGCCTCTGTCTCGCCCTGTCTCACACACAGCATCCCAGAATGGTCTTTTACAGGTGCAAGCAGAGTTTCACTTTCCTGCTTAAGGTCATTCCCACTACTCTTGGATTAGAGTCCAAAGTTCTTACATGGCCCTTCATGATCTAACACCTGCCTTCCTCTTTAGCCTTATCTCTTAATGTGTCCCTTTTCCTCTCTTCCATTTAACCATATTAAGCACATTCTAGGAGTTTATTGTTAAGCAGTGCTTTTCAGACTTTAAGCTTTTATACACCAGCAGTTTTTGGCTAGTTAACTTTAGAAATAGGGTCGTCTTTTTTTTTTAAATTAGCATCTATTATCACTGTCATTTCATAAAACAGGTGTCATGTTAATGTCAGAAAATAAGATGGCCATAAATTCAGTCATTAAAATAGAATGACTTTACCATACTGTCCTCACTTCTCCATGGATGAGTGAAAATTTCACTGTGACCCAGCAAGTATCTGAAACCCTTCCATGGGAACCAGAGTCATGGAATAGACCATGCTCTCTTGCACCTCGGGGTCTTTTCATGCTCCATCTCCCTTGAACCCTCTCTCTGTTTTTTCTACTCCTCTTCACCTGATCAGCTTCCCCTTACCCCACAGGTCTCAGCTGACATGTCGCTTCCTCTAGCATGCGAGGCCCCAGCACAGAACTTGTTGTTAGAGGCGCTTATGCTCCCAGCTGTCTTCCCCACTAGACTGTAAGCTCCATGAGGGCAGGGTCTATGTCTGTTTTCCAGTGCTTCTTCAGGGCCAAACACATTCCCTAGAGTGCAGAGTTCAATAAGTATTTGTTGAATATACTGAATGAGTGAATGTTACATAAGACCTAGACAAAAACCATCAGTGACCTTGGGATGAAATGATAGTTTAAAATATCTCAATTAGCTATATAATCTTAGTAATGCTTAAGCGTATTATTCTTAGGTTTTAGTAATGCATCTGTCTTATATTTATTTTAAGAGTTACTATATTTTTTCAATAGTAATATCTCACTGGTTTGTAAAGTTTTCAAGTTGTATTTAGCTTTAGTTACCTTTGAAGGATAAATAATTATTTTAAAAAGATTACAATGAGGGCTGTAATTTTAACTTCTTATATTTCTCAGAGGATATGTTTTATATAAATTAAAGTGTAATGTATTTAATTTGAACTGTAATGTTTTATGTACAGGATTTCATGACTCCTATATTGCTCTCTTAGTTGTGGCTAAAATGCATTGTTACAAAAAATTACTCTAATAAATAAAAAATAATACTGAGAATGTAAGTCTGCTATATGATACTATGGATATCAAATTTTAGTACACTAAAGCTTTGACATTTTCTTTGTAGTTTTGTATAAATATATTCAAGAAACACTTGGATGTACAGATATGGATTAACTGCACATGCTATGAATTTTGAAAATGGGTCTTTTGACATTTGTGAAGCAGGAGAAAAATATATTTTATGAAACTAAAGCAACTACTGTATCCAAAACAGATCTGATCTCTCATTCACCACATTTTGGGCTTTTCCAGCAGTGTTTTTATTTTTGAGAAGGGTGGATGGAAAGAGGAATTAATTTCCATCTCATTGGGATTCTGTTTCTTCTAGAGTATGTCACTTTATCCGAGAGATGGCAACAGCGGCTTCTCCCTAATCAGCCTTAGGAGAAGCCAAACATTCTACAGTGGAGCCTGTTTGACCACTGCACAATTGACATGGTGGAGTTTAGATGCCATCTTCCCATGCTGCCAAGGTGTCGGTGGCTGTTTTAGTCACTGTTGATTTTGTTTTATATCACACAAAAACTGGGGGTGGGAAAAGACAGATCTGAACACTCTCTTAAGTGTGTTTTCTTTAGTTTCTTACTGCCCATCACTAAATAGGATCTCCATTTCTGGCTACAAAATAATTTCAAGAAGGACATTGAAATCAAATGCCTCCTGAAGAATATGACCTAGTCCTTTTCCTTAGTCATAGGACACATTTTCAGACAATGGAGTGAAAGTGCAGAGGATGTAAAAACAATTGTATAAATGTGCAACAAATATTCATAGGTCACACGATCTTTAATCAGGCTTTTGAACTACCAGTATTTATGGCTCAGACCGCATGGAAACTACAAGATGGAGTTTTTTATGACACAGAGAACACACTTAAGCCTTTCTCTCGTCATTAACCTTTGACCAGAAATTCCTATGCAAATTGTAGTTTCAAGTCACATTACTGTTATGTGTACATAGCTGCCTTCCAAATCAGAAATTACTTAGGAATATATAAATTCTAAGGAGCTTCAAGTTGTTTGTGAAACAAAATGAACATTATATACATATATATATACACACACACAAGTATGTGTATATGACATATACACACATAGCACACATATATGCATATATACATACATTGTAGGGTGGTATGTCATTGCAGTGCCCTATGTTATGCTGTAGGCAAGGACATATACTTTGTACTTAAATAGATATTTACTACATGGAGTAAGCTGGACACAGAAAGAAAAATACCATGTGATCTCACTTATCTGTGGAAACTAAAAAGGAAACTCATGGAAGGAGAAGGTAAAATGATGGTTTCCAGGACCTGGGAGATGAGGGGAGTTGGGGAAATGTTAGCCAAAGACTACATAATTTCAGTTAAACAGAAGTATATTCAAGACATTTATTGTACAACATAGTGACTATAGTTAATAACAATGCATTGTATATCTGAAAATCTTCAAAAGTGTAATTTTAAGTGTTCTCATCACAAAAATAATAATTATGTGAAGTAATGCATATGCTAATTAGTTCAATTTAGCCAGTCCACAAAGTATACATATTTCAAAACATCATTCTGTACACATAAATATATACAATTGTTATCAATTTTAAAAATACAAAAAAGATACCAATTACCTTTATAGTGACCTGAGTTTATGCAGATAAATATTATCATAAAAAATAGGCCAGGTATAGTGGCTTACACCTGAAATTCCAGCACTTGTGGAGACCAAGGTGGGAGGACTGCTTAAGGCCAGGAATCTGAGACCAGCCTGGGTAGCATAGCGAGTCCTCGTCTCTATAAAAAAATATATATAAATAAATAAACAAACAAAACAGACTGTGAATCATTTTGGACCAGGCTCTGTAAATTATTAGCTGTTTGATTTTGAACAAGATGTGAGACCAGCACTATATGAGATCAGTATAAAGTTCTATATCCAACATAAAGTAAGTGCATGGGAGCCTGAGCACTCGTTATTATCATTACATAGTGGCAGTGCCAGCGACAGAGTTGCAAAAGCCAAGAACCTTCGTCTCACAGTGCAGGGCTACAGATTGTCATTTTAGATCTGAAAATATGAAAACAATAATGTTAGGAATATATATATGGCATCTCACCCTCATCTCTAAATACTTTGGCAGCATTCACAAAATGAAAACTTAACAGAGAATGGCCTCTCAGTAATAAAACTCCACATATTATTTTGCCTAATAAAGTCCTGATTATCCACTGTTGACAAGGAAAGTAAGGGCTTCTCAGGGGAGAAAATGCGTAGAAGGAATAGACCCATTTGACCTTAGTGGCCTGTGTTGTATAACCAGGGAGTGCTGGAGAGGGCTGGGGATTTGCTGTTTTCAGAAAGAGACAGTCTAGTAATCTGAATCTGGGCACTTGGAAGCGCCTGAGTTCTAATGCGGGTTGGCCAGCCATTCCATCCGAGGCACTTGACAGGTACTCACATGCTGTGCTTCAGATGCCGGTGAACTGGGGACAGCCTTGACTGCACCCTGCAAGTCTCTCATCCCGGGATCTCCCAAGGAGATTTAAGATAAAACTTCTAGGAAGCAGCCTATAGTGTTGGCTATAGTAGAATTACAGCGGGAGCAAAATGTGATACTTTGGGTTGAGCGTGTGTGAGACACTAGTATCTGGTTCATTCTGTTTGAAGCAAAGTCCACACTGTCTTCTCAAGGAGGTGATTTTGTATGCTTTGTCGAAATTAACAGAGATGACATCCAGTGGTCAACAGTCTAAGTTCCTAAATGTCTGAATACCCCTAAAGAGATAGTTGCCCAAATTGGTGTAATATTGTTTCAATGATGCAATTTTATTCACCTTTGGCTGGAGGATGGTAGCATTTGCTTGGACTTCATTTTCACTCGTTTGTAGCCCCTCAGTCTGGGCTCAACTCTGCACCCAGTCTTCTCTTTGGGGGCCTGCTTTCACAGTCACCTGAGGTATCCAAGAGACTAAATTGAGACTGTGGTTTGGAGAATACCCTGAGTGAACCTTAACTTCAACTATACTGACTTGTATACGTCCCACAATGACTAGAATATCTAAATACCCGCTCTTCAACAGAAAACAAACCAAACAGAAAACCATATTTGACCATCAAAAATAAGCCTTAAAATGCAAATGCATTTAAGTGAGGTAAAATGATATTAAGTCCTTTCTAAATAACAGACTTTGATAAGGGAAAGAGGGTAAGAACCCCAAGTCTACAGAAGAAAAATTGTAGATGCTTTCTGCAGCTTAAAGGCTTAATAATTTGCCCTTAGAATAGGAAAAAGAATCTTGAGAAACATCTAGTTTGTTTTAATACATCTGGAAAGACTACCTCAATAATGATTCCTTTCGTGGGTCCCGTGTTTTACAATTCACAAAACACTTCACATGCATAATCTCACTTGAATCTTACAAGTACTCTAGAAGCAAGGTAGGAAAGGGGTTAATTACCTCCACTCTGATAAGGAAATAAATCTTACAGTTAACCAAGGTAGTAAATATCAGAGTTAGGACTCAACCTGTCTCCAAACCCCAAGCACTTTCCATCTCATTATTTTTAGTTCACCAAGAATATGATGGCATCATTATTAATATCCAAAAAATGGAAACAATTCAAATGTCCATCAAACGGTGAGTGAATAAACACAATGTGGCCTAGTCATGCAATGGAATACTATTTGCTGACATACTGTGACAGAGATGAACCTCAAAAACATAAAGTGAAAGAAGCCAGACACAAAAGAGCACAATTTGTATTATCCCATTTGTATATAACATCCAGATAAAGCAAACATGCAAAAACAGAAAGCAGACCAGAGGTTGCCTGGGACTGAGGAGTGGAACGAGGGTTGACTACTAATGGGCACAAGAGATCTCTTTGGGGTGACAGAAATATCTTAAAAATGGTTTGTGGTGATGATTGCACAACTCAGGAAATCTACTAAAAAAAAATCACTAAACTTTACAATCAAGGTGCGTGAGTGTTATGGTATATAAATCACGCCTCAAAAAAATCACCTTAAAAGAAACGAGTAGGAGGAACTTGTCTCTCACTGGCAGGGGGTGCCATGTTTACAACTTCACTGGGTGGCCCAGCAAAACAATGGAATCCTCTGGCTCAGAGGAAAGCACTTGGTCCCTTGTGCTGGCAGCACATGATTTATTAGTTTTTGCTCTGCTGATAAGACCATTAACGGCAGACCATGACATAGCCTTCAAGGGCAGCACCAAGCTTGCTGCCTTCACCAATCTTAGGGGACTTCCACCCAGATACATGCAGCCTGCTCTGCCTGCCTCTGACATGTTCGTTGTAACATAACTTTCCCACTTTTTTTAAAATTTCAAAAACAAATGCAGCAAAACATTTTGATTGGAGAGCTGAAAGTGAAAGTTTCCAGTCCTGTTAAGGGCATGAATTGGCAAGGGATCATGTTACCAGCAGGCCAGGTCTTTTCTAACACTCCTGAAAACTAGTTCTCGATTCCCTGAGGGGGCAATAGAAAGGAGAACAGAAGAAACGGGGAGTGCAGGGAGGGAGGGGTAGAAAGGGGGAATCAGAGAAGGCAGCCTTTCAAGAGGCGGTGGATCTCAAAGGCACAGGAACTATGGGAATAAAGGTCAGTTAGAAGCTGTGAGTCTATGTGAAAAGACAGTGCTTCGGATTTTCACGATAAAATCGCAAATAAAAAAGCTCGGTAACCAGATACCAGTCCCCCCGTTCGCCCCCCCCCATTACTGTACTTTGACACTGGCTATGCCTTGTTACCGTCCTTCACAGTGGGATCTCAAGCCTTTCTGCCCTTTAAGGTACCCTTTTCCTGTAGGACTTGGGGTTTTCTAAAGTGACAGTCATCAAGATCCCAAGGGGGTAGCTATCTCAAGGAAGCCCCTGTCTTGGGTGCTGGCCTTCCACATCATTCTTCTTAATACCACAGCAAGCAACTCTGTCCAAAACCACAATTCCAGCACTCAGGGCTAGAGATAAGGTAGTTGCTAAAATGAATGAAAGGCCTTCTAGTCCACCCCAAGTACACCTTCCCTTATTCAAATTTCACGTGATATATCTCAAATCTGTTTCCTGTTTCATAAGTGGAATTCCACACTTGTGATCTGCCGTATAAGATGAAAGGCCTGACTGATAGAATTCAACTATTTCTTTCTCATTTTTTTTTCCTGGAAGCCATTTTCTTGTCTTGACAGTTTTAACATTGTTTACCTTTCCACTTGTTTGCATGGGACTTATTTTACAGGTTTGAATCAGATCAGCAAATGATAATTAGGCCTACTAAGCACCAAGTGAAGCATTAGATGTCATAGTATAAATCTCTGTCTTTCATTCCATCTGTCTCTCATGTTGATACTTTCTGAAATGTGTAACTAGTCGACCTCAATATGAGAAGCAGCTTGGACTTATGGGACATAACTACATCTATGACTTACGAGCTAGGCATACTTAGAGAGATTTTTTTTTTAACATCTCAGAACCCATACTTATCCTCTGTAAAATGGAAGAAATACAATTGTAATTATTTAATCAAGTATTACCCCCTCACACACACCCAGTAAGTGTTAGTGTCCACGATTATTATATGAAGATCATATCACGGTGTTACACTGTCTGGCACATGACTGCACATAAAAGCATTTTGTAAACTACAGATGTTATACAATTGCGAGTATTATTATAAATAGCTCTAATAATTTTAAATTAGACTCATGCTCACTGTCACAAGCTGGCATCCCTGGGAGACAGGCCTGGCTGTCAAGCCAGAGAGGGAAGGCTTGATAAGGGGATTGCCAGTTCTCATCTGATCCCTGTGGCTGTTTGGTTGTTGTCTGTCCAGAGCCTGACCTCTGCCTGAAATTCTCCCCTGGGAGCCTCCAGGGATCTGAGAAGCTCCCTGCAAACAAACTGAGCAAAGTCGGAAGCTTAACTTCCTTAGGAACCATTACATTCGTTCAACAGCCTAATTACAAGTCACCAGTAGGAAATGCTGAAAACCCCAGCCCTTCTGTAAATAAGTGAGAAACAGGTTAGATCTATTTTAGGATGTAACCTTGCACCTGTGCTGTGAGAGTGACTAGATAAGACTTTTGAAGGGAGGGTAAAATTTAGGAATAGCTTGCTAAGAGTGGACTCCTGACATCTGTGAGAATAAAATCATTTCTGGTTTCTCAAATTTGCAAATGACAACATAGCATGTAATTTTCATATTTTTTATCAGCAAACTGAGGACAACTTAAATAATAAAGGTATCCATGAAATAAACAAAAAGGCCACAATGGACAGGCATGGTGGCTCACACATGTAATTCTAGCACTTTGGGAGGCCGAGGTGGGAGTGTCGCTTGAGCCCAGGAGTTCCAGACCAGCCTAGGCAGTATAGCAAGACCTCGTCTCTACAAAAGAATCAAAAAATTAGCTGGGCATGGTGGTACATGCCTGAACCCAGGGGTCGAAGCTGCAGTGAACCATGATGGCAGCCTGGGCAGCAGAGTGAGATTCCAACTCAAAAAAAACAAACAAACAACAACAACAACAACAAAAACCCACCATGAGATACAAGCACTTAGTGGCCAGTTAGGCTTGTTCATTAGTTTAGGGCACATACTCAGAGGCAGACTGATCATGAAGCACAAGATTTAGGTTTTTGGTAGTGTTGGGGTTTCCAGGAGTGGAGGGTTCTGGAGGGCAGAAGAAGCCAGGTTACAATTATTACGCGGCATTATTCTAAAAGCATTTCTGGCAAACTCCTAAAGGGGATCTCAGAAGAAAAAAGCCTAAATCACCTAAGACCTACTAGTCTGTCATGAATTGTACTACTGTTTCTAATTTAACTTTTAACTTTCATAACACATTTTTTTCTTTGTGTGTGTATGTGTTGGAGTCTCACTCCGTCGCCCAGGCTGAAGTATAGTGGCACACTCCCGGCCATTCCAGCGTCAACCTGCTGGGCTCCAGCGATCCTTCTGCCTCAGCCTTTCAAGTAGCCAGAACTACAGGTGCGCTGCCACACCGACTAATTTTTTATTTATTGTGGAGACGAGGTCTCGCCAAGTTGCCCGAGCTGGTCTCGAACCTGCTGGCTCAGACAATCCACTCACCTCGGCCTCCCAAAGTGCTGGGATTACAGGCTGAGCTACCAAGCCTGGCCCATTTTTTCTTTATCTTAGAGTCAGAGTGTCACTCTGTCGCCCAGGCTGGAGTGCAGTGGCATGTTTACAGCCACTGCAGCCTTGACCTGCTGGGCTTAGGTGATCCTTTCACCTCAGCCTTCTGAGTAACCGGAACTACAGGTGCACACCTAATTAGCACCCAGCTAATTTTTTGATTTATTGTAGAGATGAGGTCTCACCAACTTACCCAGGCTGGTCTCGAACCCATGGGCTCAGGCAGTCCTCTCACCTCAGCCTCCCAAAGTGCTAGGATTATAGGCCTTTCACTCCAACTCATCTGTTTTGTGTGAGTGTGTATGTGCATGTGTGTTTGAACTACCTTCTGAACACCTAATAATGATGCTAGCCTTGGGACAGCAACTGGAGAAGAGATGGTCCCTTCCCTTGAGAAAATACTTTTTCTGTAAGACCAGCTTGGAATAAGTATAAGTGGGACCTATGAGATAGAGTTTTGTGAGAGTTGGGAGAACTGAGCAGGCCTCAGACATCAGGAAAGGTCTCCCTGAGGAAGTATTACTTAAGACCTGAACAAAGTAGAAGAGGCAATGGCTTTCTAGGCAGAGACAGGAACAAGTGCAGTGGCTTGGAGATGGAGGATTGTGTGGACAATTCAGTTCAGCGTGGCTCAAGCGTGAGTGTTAGGAAACGTGACCCAAGTTGAGGCCGAAGAAGTGAGTAGGGCCTGATTCTGGAGGGTTAAAGCTTCTGGCTGCACATGGAAAAGAGGAGAGAATCAAGAACCATGCAACCATGCATCAGGGAGACTAATGTCCATTGTTACCATCTCCTGAGGAAACGAGGACAGCAGCTTAGACTCAAGTGGAGACAAGGGGGAACAGAGAGAAATCAAGTAGGAATTCAAGAGCTGTTTGAAATACAAAGGGGTATCCCAAAAAACATGAATTATTTTTTGGAGGGTGGGCCCCTTACAGTACAGGCTTCCCCCGATAGGTAAGTGCTCAGGAAACCACTGGCTTCAGTGTACCAGCTAGTGTTGTTGTGAGAACCTGCATTAGGCTCTAGAGAATATTTTTCTGGAGATTCTTTCAATGTGTTTGCCCATTTAATGATGGACGATTTACAAGCGCACCTGTCCTCACTGCGAGCTGAGTGCTCAGCAGTTTTTGATCAAAAATGGTATGACCCCCATTTCCCACCCTCCTTATTCACCAGATCGCACTCAAACTTTTTTTTTTTTTTTTGGTTTCCCCTGATGAAAAAAGTCCTCAAAGAAAAACGTTTTGCCGAAGTGGAAGAAGTGAAACAGAAAATGGCAGAAGCACTAAAAGGTATCAGAACAGTTCAAAACTATTTTGAGCGGTGGAAAAGTGTCTTGATAAGCATCAGAGACTACTATGGAGGTAACTGAAGTTTAAACATGTAAGAATAAACACACAAGTTTTTATAAATAAATTCCAGGTTTTTGGGGTCCCCCTCATGTATGAGAAAAGATCTTCTGATTGAACATGACGACGTTGGTGAAGGAAGGAGGCAAAAGTAACTCAGAGGTTCCAGCAACTGGTGGATGAGGAGGCCCTTTTCAGAAACATGAAAGCCTGGGGGTGGGATGGGGGAGGCAGAAAGGGAAATCAAAACGCTAGTTTGGGGCAGATTGGGTTTTAGGTACCAGTGAGAGACTCAGATAGAGATTCTCTAGGTAGTTTCACAAAACATTGTTAAGCTTGAGGATACAGGTCCTTTCGAATAATTGGAAGTACATATGTTAAATCTGTGGATGACAAGGACCTATTGCAGAATAAAACGGAGGGTCAGTAGAAATGAGAATTTTAATTAAATATATATTATATAAATATTTAAAATAATTAATAATTACATGTATGCATATAAAACAGTCATGTAACTCTGTTTTGTGGTTATAAATAGTAATGCCTAAACACAGATTTTAAAATATAAATAATTCCTGAAAAGATCAAATTTTTCTTGGAATTTGGGGATTACTAAAGCAAGAAAACAAAGAAATACTTGGTACATAAGCCACAAGCAAAGTAACTCATGTTTAGGAAATGGGGTTCTCCTTCCAGAGAGAGTGTTAGATGGTAGTAGGTATTACATACATGTGTAGTTAGAAGGCAGCACTACACACAATTGCAAAGCTGTGGAACCATCAATGATTGACTGGATAAAAAGAAAATGTACAAGTATATATACTCCATGGAATACTACACAGCCATAAAAAAGAATGAAATCATGTTCTTTGCAGCAACATGGGTAAAGCTGGAGGCTATTATCTTAAGTGAACTAACTCAGAAACAGAAAAACAAACACCACATGTTCTCACTTATATATAGGAGCTGAACAGTGGGTACTCAAGGACATAAAGATGAAGATAATAGACACTGGACACTCCAAAAGAGAGAGGGTGAGAAGGGGGTGAGGGTGTAACAAATAGTTTATAAGTTTACTTTTCTTTAAAAGAAAATAAACAGTATCAAAAACTGGAGAGAGAGAGAGAGAGCGAGAGAGAGAGAGAGAGAGAGAGAGAGAGAGAGAAAGCGAGAGAGAGAGGTTCTCTGTCACCTTCTTATAAATACTATTTATTGAAATACCAGATCGGCTGGCATTGTTGATTTTTGGAGGTACTAGTGAGTTTTAGTCACTCTCTTGTTGAGTCTCATTAAGATCAGGACACTTGCTAAGATGAACAACTGCCTCTTTGGCAACTGTGGCAAACTATGGATGTGGATAATGGTTATGAGGTCATCTTAGAGACGTCCACTTAACACTAGATCAGGGGTGTCCAACTTTTTGGCTTCCCTGAGCCACATCAAGTAAAGAGGAATTGTCTTGGACTCACATAAATTATATAACATAGTTAGTGTATATACATAGTAAGTTTTTTAAATATTTTTATTATAAAAGTTTTTTTTACAAAATAGTTTTGAAAAATGAGAACAATATAAAACTAGTGGGAAATTTGACCTTGTTTTTGTAAAAGGGCTAAAGTAAAAAAAAATTCAGCATCTATAAGCACCTACTGTGTGCTGGGCATGATACTGGTGACTCTTAAAAGGGCAGGGAAAAGATACCTGTGCATGCCTGTTTATTGCGGCACTATTCATGATAGCAAACACATGGAACCAACCGTGCTGCCCATTGAAAATAGACTGGATTTAAAAAATGTGGGACATATACACGATGGAATATTATGTAGCCATAAAGAAGGACAAAATTATGAACTTTGCAGCAACTTGGATGGATTTAGTCTATCATACTCAGTGATCTATCACAGAAGCAAAGAACCGAGTACATGTTCTCACTCATAAGCAGACCCTGAACAATCATCCTAATGCTTAGAAGATAGAGACTGGCGTAGTGGGAAACTGCCAGAGGAGGGTGTAGGGTGGGGGAGCACACTTCAACAATAAGGGTCCCTACAGTGACCGTTTGTATATCTAACACTGAATTGTACCCCATATTTTTTTTAAGTTGGAGTCTCACTCCTCGCCCAGGCTGGAGTGCAGTGACACGCTCCCTGCCACCCCAGCGTCGACCTGCTGGGCTCCGGCGATCCTTCCGCCTCAGCCTTCCAAGTAGCCAGAACTACAGACGCGCGCTACCGTGCCCGGCTATTTTCTTTTTATTTTATTGTAGAGAGGAGGTCTCACCAGGTTGCCCGGGCTGGCCTCGAACCCGTGGGCTCAGGCAATCCACTTGCCTCGGCCTCCCAAAGTGCTGGGATTACAGGCTGAGACACCGAGCCCAGCCTGTACCCCACATCTTTAAAATAAAAAAATAAAAAATAAAAAAGGACGGGGGAGGGAAAGGGCACCGACCAAAGCAATTTTTAAAAAACAGTACATGAATCCGGGCCAGTCTCTGCCTCTCTCCACCTACTCTGCACCCCCATCCCAAGCAAAAGCGGGCTTTTGTCTTTGTTTCCATACTCCCGTGTGTTTGCTCAGAGGCTGCTCTCTCTGCCTGTAAAGCCCTTGGTCTGACTCTGCGCCTTCTCTGACTCCACCCACGCGGGCGCGCGGCTACTTTATCTGTGTCCCGAAGCTCTGCGCTCCTGGGCGCCTGCTGGAGCTGTCACTGCAACATTATTGTCAGCTGTCTGCCTCTCTCCCATGAGTATGAACTCCTTGAGGGCAGAGACCAGATCGATTTCTTTCTGTTTGCAATCCTAGCTTCCAGCACGGACTTGTCCCTAGCAGGTAGTTGGTAAATGGGTGTTGAAAAACAAGCCGGGCTCGGTGGCTCAGCCTGTAATCCCGCGCCTTGGGAGGCTGCGGTGAGTGGATTGCCTGAGCCCACGGGTTCGAGACCCACCTGGGCAACTTGGTGAAACCTCATCTCTACAATAAATCAAAAAAATTAGCCGGGCGTGATAGCGCGCGCCTGTAGTTCCGGCTACTTGAGGCGGAAGGATTGCTGGAGCCCAGCTGGTCGAGGCTGCGGTGGCCGGGAGCGGCCGCTGCAGTCCAGCCTGGGTGACCGAGTGAGACTCCAACTCAAAAAAAAGAAAAGAAAAACAAACAAATAATAGCATTTTCGGGAGGAAATGAAGAGGAGGGAAAAGTTGAAATATTAAGCTCTATTTTCACTAAAAAGAAGAATTTCCAATATAGTGGAAGATAGTATGCATCTGATTAGGAATCAAGAGCTATGAAAAAAATTCTCCCCAAGATAGACATTTTTAAAAAAACAAAAGATGCAATTCTTCCAAATGCTTGTGGTATTGTTGACGATAAAATATTTCTGCTCAAAAACACAATTAATCAAGTAAAACATCCCAAAATATAAAATGCTGGTGCTTGGATTGAATTTTGTTTTTCAATGTAGAGAAGGTTCAAAGGAAATCTAAATTAAACTTAAGCTTAGCCAGAGTCAGGTAGTAGTGTTTGATCACTCAGCAGAATTTTATCCTATATTAAAAATATGTGGAGAACACTTACAGAGGGACCCAGTAAACTAAGATCATTCATGAGTTGTGATTACTATAATCAGAGTGATTTGCAATAAATACACCAGGATATCTAAATGCCACTGTTTTTACGGTAGTATCCTTGAGTGGTAGTAATTTTTTTCATGATGCTGCCACATGGCAAAAACACTTTGATGCCTTCTCTTCTGGAGTCTTTTTTAGAGTCATTATATTACCCCCATAATCCCTTTTCCCTCTTATTCTGCTCTATTTTTTTTTCCATAGAACTTCTATCTTATATGTCCTGTGTTTACACGTTTGATTAGAGATCATCTGTCTCCCTGGACTAGAATGTAAGCCCCCTGAAGGAAGGGACTTGGTTCGTTTTGTTCACTTCTCTAACTCTGGCAACTAAATTGGAATCTGGCATGTAGTGTGTGTTTTGTAAATTGGCAAGTAAAAATTGGCAAAATATAAAAACTAAAATGTTACAGAAAAGTTAAAAACATGAGAAAGAGTAAAATACAATTCCAGTATTTTTTGTACATCTTGTATACCCCAAAACTTGCACAGTGGTCAACATATCACGTTGTTGTTGTTGTTGTTGTTTTTCAAAGAGGATCTAGCTTTTTTTACATGGTTGTAATCCTCATTCATTTTTACTTAATTTTGTTTGTTTTTTGAACTGGGGTCTCACTCTATCCCCCAGACTGGAGTGCTGTCGCACAATCACAGCTCACCACAACGTCGACCTCCTGGGCTCAAGCAATCCTCCCACTTTGATTAGGAAATGATTTATTGACTACAGCACCAAGCAACCATAGAAAAATATTGATAAACTGAACTTCGTTAAAATTAAAAAGTTGCTCTTGAAAAGACACCAAAACACAAACCCCATCTACAAATCATATATTTGATCAAATATACTTGTGTCCAGAATAAAGAACTCTTACAACTCAGTAATGAGATAATTAACCCAATTTTAAAATGGGCATGACACTTGAATAAATATTTTACCAAGGAAGATATAAGATGGCCAATAAACACATGCAGTGATGTTCAACATTATTAGTTACAAAGGAAATTAAAATTAATATTACCATTTCACACTAAAATGACTACAACAGAAAGACAAACCTAATAAATGAGGATATGGAGAAACTAAAATTCTCATCCATTGTTAGTTGGAATGTAAATTGGTGCAGCCATTTTGGAAAAGTTTTGCAATTTCTTAAAAAATCAATTTACCATCTAGCCCAGTAATTCCACTCCCACATGTCTACCCAAGAGAAATAAAGCCTGTGGCCATTCAAAGATTTTCATGTAAGTGTTCACGGAAGCATTATTCGTTATAACTCAGACCTAGAAACAACCCAAATATTCACCAACTGCTGAATGTATAAACATAATATCATGTATTACACATGTACTGATAAATGTCTATTTCTATGCATACATATTTTAATAGGTTTTTAATATATCTATATGCTAAAATTATATTATTTTTAAGTCCTATAAACTACATACCCATTTTAACACATGTATAAAAATATGTTCATATATATATACTTTCTTTTTTTAAATTTGTTCAAATGTATGGGGTACATGAGAAAATGTATTACATGTGTATAATGCATAGTGGCTGAGTCATACATATAATTGCAAATTAGAATCCCTTCAATTTTCAGCCCAGGTACCTCTCTAGGTTCAAATTCTAGCTCTATCACTTCTTAGCTCTGTGCGCCTAGGCTAATAACTTAACCTCTCTGAGCCTATATGAGTAAAATCTGGGGACTAATATACACCTTATAGGATTGTGGGATTAAAGGAGATAAAATATGTAAAATGTTTAGCACAGGGATGGTACAGTCGGTCCTTAATAAACCATACCCAGTATTTTTGCTTATCTTTTTGAATTCTTATTTGCAAGTCTAGACCTTTACTAAAAATCATGGTGAGAAGAAGGAAGCCATTTTGTGCACTGGAGAAAACTACTTCCATACTGAGCTCTCTGACTTCAAACTTTTCACTTAATCTCTCAGAGCCTGGATTGCCAAACTCTGTAAATGAGAATCATGTCAGTCATCTCACAGGATTTAGGATCAGGAAAAATATATTCAAGTGCTCTGTAAACTGCAAAGCACAATGACATTACAAAGTACTATATTATTATGACCTTTTATCCTCATCAATACCACCCATGGTATGTTTATAGAAGAACCAGAAAACCCACCCATAGAGTATGGTGGAGACATTTCCCAACCCCTAAGATTGTAATGAAAAAATCTTATCATGGCCATGACAGTGGTGGCAAGTCATTTTCAAAATAAATTGTATTCCCCTGTTGTTTGAACACAAAGTGAGGAGAACTGCTTTGCTCCCTATCTGAAACACTCTTTGCCTGTCCTCAAGAGCTATCAGGCTCAGCTAAATATGGCCCTGGCCGGAGTGTGAATAATCCCCACTGGTTCTGAGACCTCCATCCACCACCGATGTGACATTCTTTGTGTTCAAATGTCTGGCTGACGTCTGATGCTTAAAACAGCCCATGCTTTCACCCTTCTCTGCATTGTCACGGCCTGTATCACCACTCTTAAAAGGCTACCGCAGCCCCTGCTAGCACCAGTTGCTGACCAGCCTGCCACTGCCTCCCTCCCTGCTCCTGGCTACCTTGAATGCCTGGTTCTTCAAGCTCCTTGTGGGCCTGACAGAGCAGGGACCATGTCTACCTTTGGCTATAGAAGAGGACTCAGTAAATATGAATCCATTGACGAGGATGAACTCCTTGCCTCCCTGACAGCCGAGGAGCTGAAGGAGCTCGAGAGAGAGCTGGAAGACATCGAACCTGATCGCAACCTTCCCGTGGGGCTAAGGCAAAAGAGTCTGACTGAGAAAACCCCAACGGGGACGTTCAGCAGAGAGGCACTGATGGCCTACTGGGAAAAGGAGTCCCAAAAACTCTTGGAGAAGGAAAGGCTGGGGGAGTGTGGAAAGGTAGGCGCTTGGGACTTTTTCTTGGCTACTCCCACCACCCCACCACCCCGCCCCAAACCCAGGCACCTCTGTTTTCTCTAACTTCTCAGTCCTCATCACTTTAATTTTCCTATAACCCATCTGTATCTGCTACTGCAAAATTTCTTGGGCTGAAATAATCGTGTAACTTCTATGGCCACTCAATGGATCCTCATATGTAAAATTCTTAGCTGGGGTGCTTTGATTGACCAAAAATGGAAATCTCAAGAGGAAAATAACTCACCACCGAGTTATGAGTTGAAATATTTTACCAAACGTAAGTCTCATTTGAGCTCTAAGCTCGTCATGTGGTATAGTATCTGTCTCCATATACATGTATATTCAGTTAAGTACATTTATTTTCTCCTGTAAAGACAAAAGTGGGAATTCTGGTTGCTTTGATTGTGATAGTAGCTGTAGTAAGAATAGTTCTTTTTTCCCCAAGAAATGGAATGGTGGGAAGTACATGAGACCGAGTTAGGGGGCCCTGTTTCAAGTCCCTGCTCTCCCCAAGTTGTTAGACCTCGAGCAGTCACTTCTTTAGGATTCTCTTTCCATCTGTCCACTGAAATAGTTAGACACAGTGTTTCTTTTGTGAATCAAAAACTGCCTTGAGATTTTGGTAAATTATGGATCTCCTTGAGAAAATATACATTTGCTTGTGCAAATATACACCAAACTATGCATAGAGTAATAACAACACACATCCTAAAACCCATCTGAGGACCCAGGTTAAGGACGCTTGCACATCTCTAAGATTTACGATGGTGATTCTGAGGCCAGGAAATGTGTGTACATCAGAGCTCAGTTCTAGTAAGCTCCTATCGACTGCCCGGGAAACAGTTAACCTTGAATTTGCCAACTCATTCATTCCCAGAAGGAAGTTCAAAAGTCTGTGCTCTGGGAAAATAGTAATGACAATAAAATTTCTATACAACAAAGAAATTCTCCCCGAATGTATGGAAGAACACAGATCAGGAACAGCAGTTTAAAGCCCCTGTGCTCTGATGGACTCATCTAAAATCAAAATGGCCTAAAGCCAAGGGCAAGACTGCCACAGTACTAATCTAGGCACTGTTAGATGATCTTGATGATAGGGTGTGTCAGCCACAATTGCAGCAAGAGATGTGTGAGCTTTGTCCATGTCAATCATCATAGGAAGGGCCACTGGGATCTGGCCAGGGTCTACCAAGGCCACAGTATTGAGGCGCTCGAAGTGGAGGTGAGAAGAAAAGACACAAATAAGCCAGGATTCGAGTCAGTCAATCCTCCACAACCATCATTTTAAGAGGGTTTTTTTTTTCCTATTATGTGGGAATGAGTGTCAAAATAACAATGGTACTCTTATTACATTTATTAAAAAAAATTCCTTAATAAAAAGAATAACATTATCTCAGAATATCTAGGCCATAAAACCAACTGTAGCAATAAGCCAGCAAAGGTATTTTAATGCCCTAATATCATGACAGTGATGGGAACCAAAGGGCAAAACATGTTGTCAGCTGTTGACGAAACCCACCTGATCCTGCCAAAGGTTTCACCAATTTCTGCCCATAGCTTATCAGCTCAGTTAGCGAGGGGGCCATGTCGATGATCTTTGATTCCTTTCTCGACTAGTCAACTATTCTCCCACTACATGTCCCCTACCGGCCAGCTGTCTGCAGTCACAAGGAGTGCTGAACAGAAGCTTGCCTATGGAGAGTATAAATCCAATTCCCACCACAGGGAAACACCCAGAGCAGCTGAGGGGCAAAGGGGAGGTGCAGCTGCATAAGCAAAGAGCCCTGCGGCAGGGACCATGAGAAGGAACTGGGCGTCTTGGGTATTAGGCGTTGACTCTGTAAAGGCTTATGAAAATCAGATGCAATGGCTATTGAATGACAGCCTTCTGCCCACCTAGGTTCACACACACATATGCTGCCCTTGAGCTCTGAGGGTCCTGGAGACCCAGTAATCTAGCTCTTTCAGCTTGAGTATCTGCTAACTCCCAGGCACAGGGGCCAATGAGTTTCTTCCCATTATCCCATTTCATTTTTACCTTTCGGCACATGAGAACTGAAAGTAGGTGAAATGAAGAAACTCATTCAAGGTTAACAGCTTCTACATGGAACTGAAACTCAAATTCTGCTCTGTTGACACAAAGACCATCTCAAGATTGTGGGTACCCAATCAGCAGTATCAGCATCGCCTGGGAACTTCTTGGAACTGCAAATTCTAGGGCTGCCCTCAATCTACTGAATGAGACACTCTGGGAATGGATGATTTAGACGCATGCTAAAATTTAAGAACTACTCAACGATAGTTGACCCTTGGACAACGCAGGGTTTCGGAGAACTAACTTGCCATCCCCCTCATCCCGCACAACCCCAAATCCACATATAACCTTTGACTCCCCTGAAACTTAACTACTAATAGCCTACTGTTGACCAGAAGTCTTACCTATAACATAGTCAATTAACACATATTTTGTATGTTATATACTGGGGGTGTCAAAAAATGTATACACATTTTAAGAGATGTTATCTATGTATTACTTTTCGAAGTTGAATTGAATTATAGTAGCAATGTGGTATTAATCAAATGAATGCCAGCATTACCATGCGACAGGCAGGACAAAGAAAATGGCGGAAGCACATACAATTTTTTTCCTTTCTTAAAATGTGTATACATTTTTTTTGCTACCCTCTGTATATATCATATACTGTATTCTTACAATAAAGTAAGCTAAAGAAAAGAAACTTTTATTAAGAAAAGCATAAGAAAGAGAAAGAGATTGTCAAGAACTATCTAGACTTTATAACTAAAAAGCCTCAACTTGGGAAACCTTTCAGGCTCAGGTAAACACGGAGAATTTGTCACCTGATCCCCACCTAGCAGTACCGTCTTCTAGATCTAGTCCAGACTCTCAGCAGCTATTAAGCAATGTCAACTTAGATCCATGCAGTAAAAAAAAATTTATTGGATCCCTATGACACACTAAGCACTGTGCTAGGTGAGCAAAGCAGACACGGTCCCTTTCCTCTCCAGCTAACAGTTTTTTGGGAAAAATAACAAATAAGTAGTTAAAGTAATGTGTGACAGGCATTTTATTGGGGAAGGTACAATGCTCTGGGAACATACTGGAGGGATAATTTGAGGGAGTGTCAAAGAAGGCTTTCTGGGAGAGGCATCATTTAGATGTTGCATGACAACTCACTTGACCAGATAACAGTTTCAGATATTATCTTTCTGGGAGCACTTTGAAAACAGCTCTTGCAGATAGAGTCTAAAGGTCTTCAAAAAAATCAAGAGGATAAAATTTAATGGTGGCATAAAAGGCCGTATACCTTGGATTTTTAGACAGGCCCCTTTCCTTCAAACCCTAAAACAGCCAAAAAGCATACACTTACAAACACATGCCCCACACAACTGACATGACCTAGAAGTACAAGAGATTTGGGGTGAGTTGGGGATGAGAAGAACTTAGCCTACAATTCTTTCCTTCCTCCAATTAATCCATTTACTCTACTGCTGGGCAGATCAGTCTTCCTCTCCCTCTTCATGTATACCAAGAGGCTTGACTGGAGCCAAGAGGCTTGACTGGAGCCAAGCTCTGTCTCTCATGTTGTTGGGTTGTGATTTGCAGGCAGCTGTCATCAGACATTTCTACCTCCCTAACACACACACACACACGCACACAAGAGTATCCCTCTCCTTCCCTGCTCCTGAAGAAGTGAGTAAATTAAGACTGGACAAGTCATCCCAGGAGTGTTTGACCCCTTCCCAGGCCATCACTTGGTGCCTGCCACTCCAAACAAGTGGATAACTTGGAGGCTATTTTGTGATAGCAACTGGGCAAACAAACCTGGAGACAAGTGCAGTGTTTTCCAAAGCGCTATCCACATGCCTCAGGCTGTAGGTGACCTCGGGGTCAAAAAAGGAAGAGTTGCCAATATGGAAGGAAGAATCAAGGTTTGGAGGACGGGCAGGGAGCAAGGGCTCTAGAGAAGATAAAGAGAAAGGACTAAAAAGATAACATGAGGGAAAATCAGACTCAGCTATTTCCAGACTTTGTTCTTTTTAATCAGAAAGATAGCAAGAGAAAGAGAATGAAGGGTAGCTTGGGCTTCTTTGTACACTGAGTCTTGCAAACAGCAAAGACAAAGATAGGATGAAATTGTGTTTGCCTGAAAGCCTTTCATAATTAATATGTGCTAAATAATTTAAGACTATCAGGCTGGGCAATAGCTTGCTTCAAGATTTTCTACTGTTCTCTGCTGTTCCACAGTACTGGTTAGAATCTAGTGAGTGCCAAGGATGATTATCTTCCTCACCTAGACTTCTGCAGTCTGTCTCATTTAACCCTGAGTTAGCTGGAAGTTTCAGGTTGACTTGCTGAAAAGGGGAACCTGAATTTTTTCTGCCCAGAGCTGAGTTTTGACCTCCTGCTGTCCTGAGCAGCAGCCTTGCCCCTAGGCTTCCCTTCCCCAGATTAAGGTCTTGCACAGCAACAGCTCTCAGGTGGTATGGAGTCTTGGAGTCCCCGCGCTGAGCTCTACTGAAGAAATAGATAAATGTTGGAGGAGCAAGTGGCATCCCTGCTTCTGTCTATACTGTGACAAGCCACAGCAGGGAGCACTCGGCTTTTGTCATATCTGCTGTTGATGGCAAATTCAGGGAAGAATTTTTGGACATTACAAAAGGGAACTCAGCTGGGCGCAATGGCTCACATCTGTAGACCCAGCACTTTGGGAGGTGGAGGCAAGAGGATTGCCTGTGCCCATGGGTTTGAGACAAGCTTGGGCAACTTAGCAAGACCTCGTCTCTATAATAAATCAAAAAATTAGCTGGGTGTGGTGGCGCATGCATGTAGTTCCAGCTACTTGGAAGGCTGAAGTGGACGGATCACCTGAGCCCAGAAGGTCGAGGCTGCGGTAGCCATGAGTGTGCCACTGCATTCCAGCCTGGGTGACAGAATGAGACTCTGACACACACACATACACACAAAAGGGAACTCATTAACATGTATATTTTTGTTGTCATCTGTTTGTTTGGAATGAAGAAATAAGGAAGGACAGAGGGTAATTCCAGAAAGTAGGGCTGAATTTGCTAAACTGTAAGTAGGTAAGGAGTCAATTTAGTTACAAGTTGGTAATCAAGAGACTGAAAATTTTTTCAAGGGTTTTCCATAGCTGAAGTTCTGATTTATTTGTTCAAATTAGCAAAATGATCATATATTTTTATTTAATAAATTGCATTCTGGATATTCTGTAAAAAGAAAAGAAAGAAAGAAAAAGAAGGGTTATAGAAAAAGCTGTTGAGGTTATGCACCAAAACCTCGTAGCCTCGGTCATGGGAACCAGAGAGATCAGAAACAGGGACTGTTAACTTTTTTCATGATAGACTTTTGTAAATTAAACAGCGTCCTTAAAAATGAAAAACTTACTGATGATACCACATTCTTAGGTTGCAGAAGAAGACAAAGAGGAGAGTGAGGAAGAGCTTATCTTTACTGAAAGTAACAGTGAGGTTTCTGAGGAGGTATACACAGAGGAGGAGGAAGAGTCCCAGGAGGAAGAGGAGGAAGAAGACAGCCAGGAAGAGGAAGCAACTGAAACTGCAAAAGGTATCAACGGAACTGTAAATTATGACAGTGTCAGTTCCAACAACTCTAAGCCAAAGACATTTACAAGTCAAATAGAGAACATAAACTTGACCAACGGCAGCAGCAGAAGGAACACAGAGTCCCCAGCTGCCATCCACCCTTCTGGAAACCCTACAGTGATCGAGGACGCTTTGGACAAGATTAAAAACAACGACCCGGACACCACAGACGTCAACCTGAACAATATCGAGAACATCACCACACAGACCCTAGCCCGCTTTGCTGAAGCCCTCAAGGACAACACCGTGGTGAAGGCGTTCAGCCTGGCCAACACGCATGCGGACGACAGTGCGGCCATGGCCATTGCCGAGATGCTCAGAGTCAACGAGCACATCACCAGCGTGAACGTGGAGTCCAACTTCATCACGGGAAAGGGGATCCTGGCCATCATGAGGGCACTGCAGCACAACACGGTGCTCACCGAGCTGCGCTTCCACAACCAGAGGCACATCATGGGCAGCCAGGTGGAGATGGAGATCGTCAAGCTGCTCAAGGAGAACACCACGCTGCTGAGGCTGGGGTACCACTTCGAGCTCCCAGGCCCACGCATGAGCATGACGAGCATTCTGACTAGAAATATGGATAAACAGAGGCAAAAGCGAATGCAGGAGCAAAAACAGCAGGAGGGATATGATGGCGGATCCAGTCTTAGGACCAAAGTCTGGCAAAGAGGCACGCCTGGCTCTTCACCGTATACATCTCCCAGGCCCTCCCCCTGGTCATCCCCGAAACTCCCCAAAAAAGTCCAGACTGTGAGGAGCCGTCCTCAGTCTCCTGTGGCCACGCCCCCTCCCCCTCCTCCCCCTCCCCCTCCTCCTCCTTCCCAGATGCTGCCACCACCTCCTCCCCCTCCTCCTCCCCCTCCTCCACTCCCAGAAAAGAAGCTCATTACCCGAAACATTGCAGAAGTCATCAAACAACAGGAGAGTGCGCAACGGGTCTTACAAAACGGACAGAAAAAGAAAAAAGGGAAAAAGGTTAAGAAACAGCCAAACAATATCCTAAAGGAAATAAAAAATTCCCTGAGATCAGTGCAAGAGAAAAAAATGGAAGACAGCTCTCGACCCTCTACCCCACAGAGATCAGCTCATGAGAATCTCATGGAAGCAATTCGGGGAAGCAGCATTAAACAGCTGAGGCGGGTAAGTAACATTCAGGCACAGGTTTAGTAGATGAGTCGGCCTCCATTGTGTGATGGCACCAAAGTCACCTCTCATCATGCTGACTAATATTTTGAATATTTTAGTACACACGTGAGCACATTTCCATTGGAGAGGTATGCCTGGGCCACCTTCTCAGCCCCCTAGTCTTATGAGAGGACCATTTTAAGACACTCCAACATGTAAAAAATCCCATTCCTTTAAGAAGAAAATCAGGAGGTATCATCTGCATTCCAAAGGGATTCATCACTTGTCAGTTGATAGTGATTTGATAACTACTTGATAATGTAAGATTTGAACACCAACAATAATCAATCTATGTTTGAGTTGTTTTCAGAGAATACTGCTAGAGACATACTCTACAGATATTTTTCACTTTATCCGTTTGTGTTGTTTCATTGAAAGAAAATCCCCTATTTTTGTAGGTGGAAGTTCCAGAAGCTCTGCAGTAAAAACACGATCTTTAGAAGAGGATGCAAAACTGTTCACTGGTATTCAATAAAATGCATTGTGAGATATTTCTAAAATAACTTCCTCAATTTGAAGTGTTCCCTGACTTTAAAAGTAACCTCACCCATTAATTCCAAAGAGCAGTTTAAGAAACAAATCAGCAAGTTTCTTCTGTAAATATGAAAATAAACTTTTTTATGTTGTGAGACTCGTATTGGCAAGAAGCAGTTCATTTAAAGATGCTCTTCATATCTGGATGTGTTGATAACTCTAAGCTGTAATGAGTTGATGAAATGTGCTGTTATTTTTTTAATTCTAATAAATTTAGTTTGAAGGGTTTTTTTTTAAAAGGCAAATGCTCTTCTGTGAGTTGATACAGTTCTCAGGTATGTATGTAACATTACTGAATATTAAAAAGATTACCTTCTCACCCAAAAAGGGTTGGGTCCTTAGTATTTGCCTTTCTTTGTCTCCTCAGGCCCAAGAACATCTGATCAGATCTCTTTCTAAATGACTAGAACCAAAAACTTTCTTAAAAGTTTCTTTTGGTATTGAGATGAAAGGTTAGTAAAAAAAAAATCCCCATATGGCTGTTATTATCTTTGGTTCATTGATGTTAGACCTAGAATAGTAGTTGATGCCCCTGTGTTTCCAGAAGTCCCATAGGTACCCAGAAGTTCATTCGATAATCTATTATTAAAACCAACTGTTACTGAAAGGGAACAAAAAAGGGGGAAGTTAGGAAGTTTCTTGGAAGGGAGGGAATAAGTGCCAGGGAAATGCCCAGAAGCTAAGTCCCCTAAATTCAAAGCTACTTCGTGGCAATGGGTCTTAGCCTTTATTTGGCCTATGCAAATAGTGGCAACACCAATATAACCACAAAATACACTTTGGGACATGGGCACATGTGTTTGTAATCCCCAGCTGTCTTTCCACCCCTCCCCTGTTACCTGAGGCTTTGAATTCAAGTAAGAGAAAGATGTATTGAATTACCTCACTCCACTCTAGTACCCATTATAATTTATGAACACTATAAATCCCTTCTAAAATCCTTTGTATTAACTATGATTAGTGATGTCGCGTCTGTGTCCTACAGGTTATAACTGTGGTCTTGGCAAGTTCTCTGGGCTACCCAGTCAATCATTAATTCACTTCATATACAATTTTAGATTGTCTCCAATCAAGCAGATTGTATTTCCCTAGATCATTTCCCCAATAGTAATGGCCTGGTTCTTTTAGTCTTTTCCACTGTTTAGCCATTCTTTTACCGAATACGAACAATGGATATAATCATGTAGGGTTCCAGGGGCCTGTGAGCTAAGTCAGTGTTCTGACTCCATGTGGGTTGGAGTGGTGGGTGACTGACATTTTTTGAATTCCCTCGGTCATCTCTTGTACTTTTCACAATGGCATTAAAATGTGCTAAATGAGGAAAGTGAGGCACAGGTTAAGGTTGGCATCTCTGGCTATAAGACACAAGCTCCTTCTGTGTCACTGCTCCTCTCTGTTTTATCCAGACTCAAACCTCCCAAAGGCTCCCCATTCCTCTTGGTAGTGACTTCACTGTTTTCACCTCTTTCTATTAGTGTTCACAATTATGTTCACTCTTGCTGATCAAAGAAATAAAAGCTAAAATTTAGGGTTTTTAAAGGTGTTTATGCACATGTGTGTGCATGTGTGTGTGTGTGTGAATTTAGAACAGAAAGCCAAGACAGACCTTCCTTTCCCCAACCTTGTGTGTAAAACCTTCCGTTCCCTGACCTTGTGTGTGCTTGAGGATGGGCTCTTCTAAATCAGAGGGGAGGGGTGAGAGGTGAACAACTTCCAACTCCATCCTGATCAGTGAGAGGAGCAAATGTTTGCTGATGTACTGGGTCACTGATTGAACTATGCAGGAATCCCAGTAGTGGGTTGTGCAGCAGCCCTTCTGATTGAGGAGGAGAATGCTGGCGCTCTTGCCAGGAGCAGGTTGGGCTGGAGAGACTGGCCAAGACTTCTCAGCAGCAGTGAGTGTGGAGGACACTTGTTTTTAAAAGACTGCCACAGCTTGGTGGACACACCTGTAGTCCCAACTACTCTGGAGGGTGAGACAGGAGGATCCCTTGAGCTCAGGAGTTCAGGGCTGCAGTGAACCATGATCACACCACTGCACTCCAGCCTGGGTGACAGATTGAGACCCTGTCTCCAAAATATAAAATCAAATAAAATGGCTCCTTTGTTGGGCCTTTTGTGCCTTAGGAGATAGCAACATGCACTTTCTAGGACTCACAAAATGCAAATAAAGCTTTAGGACCTCACATTCACTCTACAAAATATTATAAAGCCCATAATAGGACAACTATGACATGGTCACATACTAAGTGGTTACACTTATCATTAAGAACAAACATTTCAAGCTGGAAGAGGTGGCTCACGCCTGTAATCCCAGCATTTTAGGAGGCTGAGGAGAGAGGACTGCCTAAGCCCAGGGGTTCGAGACCAGCCTGGGCAATTTGACGAGACCTCGTCTCTATAACAAACCAAAAAATCAGCTGGGCATGGTGCACATGCCTGTGGTTCCAGCTACTTGGAAGGATGAGGTGGAAGGATCACCACCTGAGCCCAGCAGGTCGAGGTTGCAGTGGCCGTGAGCAGTGTGCCACTGCACTCCAGCCTGGGCGACAGACAGAGTGAGACTCCAACTCAGAAAAAAACCAAAAAACTAAAAAACATTTCTCGAACACATTATTTCAGAATCCCATATTATAAACACACAAAATGACGATCATTGTTCAGGACAGGACATGGGTCCTAGTGCAGCCTCCCTGGAAGCTTATAATGAGGTATGAAATGCATTAATTCATCCTCTATAAAGAGCTTTCGACCCACTGGGAGAGAGACTGTCCAAGTCCAGACGCAGTGTTTAGGCTATGATTACTATGTGCACATTCATCTCTGAAAGTACACCTCATCCTGATTTGAAACGGGGCCAGAATGCTGAGTCTCTGCTGCCACAGGTATTTAATAACTCAGTGTCAGCAGGATCTTGATTTAATACCTGCCCTGAGAAAGTTGCTGCCAGTGAGTGAAAAGAAGAGGCAATTACAGGCTCTAGTGTCTATATTGAGATGTACTAAGACAGGGGTAAATCCGTACATTCTTGAAGAGACCTCATAACGACTTCCTTTCACAACCAAGTTAAAACTATCTCTTTAAGGCTCTTCAGGTAGACTTTTATTTCTAGAAATTGCCAAATAACATGATACAAAAGGCTAAGAATTGATCTAAGACTTACAAAACTCAGAAACAGGGTACTAACATGGGTGCACTTATGTCCACAAATATTTTCTGGGTGCCTACCCTGTTCCAGACGCTCTTCCAGACACTGGAGCTATACGGTGAACAAAGAGAAGCCCGGTCTTCTCATAACTTATAACTTATATTCTAGTTAAGGAGGGAGTTGACACGGCTCCTTTATGCACCCTGCTTTTATTTATCAAGTGGCTTCTATGTACAAGGCACTTGGTTCTAATCCTGGAGAGACCAAGTCAAAGTATAAAGTGTCCTCTACCCCAAAGCAGTGAGAATCCTGAGGAAACCAACCCTTCCAGAAGGGCAAAAGCTCTTCTTAGGGCATGGGCTGCACAAAAATAGATGTTGGGTAGATTTGGCCTGTGAGTCACATTTTACCACAGACCTTTGATCTAAAGCAGCTACAGGGTCAAAGAAAGTTTCCCAAAGAGGGTGACACTTAATTTTTTAAAAAATAGAGAAGTCACCAGGCTAAAAATAAAAATAAAATTTAAGTCTCATGGTGGGCGGGGAATGGGGAAGGACATCTCAAAAGAAGGAAACAGGTTAGTATAAGTAATGGCTGGAAATCATAGGATTTAATGTAATTTCGTAAAAACAACAAATTGGTTAAAAGTTAATATTTTAGTCTTTTCTTCTATTGTTGAAAATTTTGGTAGATTAAGAAGAGGACTAGTGTATGGTTTCTGTATGGCCTTTTCTTTTTACAAAAACAGTATGTGATTATTAAGAATAATCAGAACATAAATATAAACAAAAGGACATAAAAAATCCCCATAATCATACCCATACTGAACAACTGATAACCTTCTATATCTTTTTAATTCCTTCTTAAGGCATACTTGAATACACATTTGAATAACTGTTTTTTTTCTTCAAAAAGAGGACAATAGCTTATATAGCATTAAACAACTCCATTTTATTCAAGCAATTTTAATAACTGTTGAATACTTAGATTATTTGATTAGTCTTCTCTCTGGTGTTATACATATTTTTTGTTACAGCTCTTTCCTTATGATTTTGTTATTCTAACTTTTAACTTTCCCAAAACTCCTTGGAAGAAATGATTGGCTGAAAAATTCCAGCTAAAAAGCCCTCTTCCAGACAGACTACAGTTGTGTACCAAAACTGGAAATTAGGCTTCAACCAAATTGTCATGTTTCCCAGGTTCTCTCAGTCAAATTATATGCCTATCTAAACCACAGAGCATGTCTTGGTAAGAGGCATTTCAAAAAGACGGTCAAATTTTTATGTCTGAATAAAGAATCTGTTGTGGGTTGAGAGCCCTGAGAGCCTGTCCTTGAGCAACTTAGCATAAGCTAAAGAATATAGACTCCATTATGGAAGCCAGGAGGCGCATCACAGGACTTCAAGAGGAGGGGTGATGCAATGTCCATATAAGTTTTAAAATACGACTTGTGTAACCAAGAGAAGGACGAATTCAGTGAGGCCTGGGCTAGGGCAGGAAGATCAGTCAGGAGAGTACTGGAATGATCTAAGAACGGAGTGACACAGACTTGAGCTGGGAACACAATGTAGTGGGTGAAGAGGTCAGAGCAAACAGAACAGAGACCATGAAAGCACAAACTCCATAGGAATCAAGGTTGGTACCCACCTTCCTGGCTGGGCTATTTGGGTGGCCCCAAATGTCCCCAAATGGGAGAGTGAACATCGCTGGAATATGCTTTGGAGAAGGAAAATGGGTTCAGCTTAAAGTACTTTGCGTCCGAAGGGCCTGTCCACTTGAACGCGAGTCTAGAATCACAGGGATGGGATTTGAGCTGGAAGTAAGGATGTGGGGTCATGTGGTATGACGTATTTAGAAGAAGGGATTTGGATGAGGTGACTAAGGGAGAGTGTGGAGAACAGCAGAGGCTGGGTGTGACCAGAGAGGGTGGAGAGAAACCAGAAGAACGTCAACAGCATCTAATGCCTCAGCCAGTCCTGGAGCTTGGAAGTGTCCACTTGAACTGTGGGCCTTCATAGTTCAACAGTGGGGTTCATAGGACAGTGGAGCTGGAAAGCAGATTGGAGAGGTGGCATGGTACGTCTCACCAAGATGAAGAGTGTAGTTCAGTGCTTTAAAAAATGAGCAAGCTGCTCTGGTAGAGAATCAGTGGGTCCCCATCGTCTCAGAATTAAAAAGGTACATCATCTGGTTTGTCATTTTACTTGACGACACACACACACACACACACACA